>CAUYON010193297.1:0-12775 GCA_963573935.1 Arctocebus calabarensis | reverse complement strand
TGCTAAGTCATAGAAGAATCACAAGTCCCCCTCGACCTATGAATGGATTAATAAATTGTGGTACATGTATACCATGAAATACTATGCAGCCTTAAAGAAAGATGGAGACTTTACCTCTTTCATGTTTACATGGATGGAGCTGGAACATATTCTTCTTAGCAAAGCATCTCAAGAATGGAAGAAAAGGTGTCCAATGTACTCAGCTCTACTATGAAGCTAATTTAAAGGTTTCATATGATGGCTATAACCCATCTATAGCATAAGAATATGGGAAGGGAGGGGAGGGGGAAGGTTAAGGTAGAGGGAGGATAATTGGTGGGGCCACACCTACGATGCATCTCAGAAGGGTACAGGTGAAACTTACTAAATGCAGAATACAAATGTCTTCATACAATAACTAAGAAAATGCATGAAGGGTATATTAAACAGTTTGATGAAAACATTTCAGATTGTGTATGAAGTCAAAACATTGTACCCCTTGATTGCACTAATGTATGCAGCTATGATTTAATAAAAAAACTACATTTTATATATTTTCTTGGAATTTGTTGCAGTTCCAGTCCATCATCATAAAACAGATGCTTAGTAAGCTCTGGTGTACAACAAACCTTTGCCCAAGTTTCTGACTCTTTCCCTAAGGCAAGATTACAGAGAAAGAATTGTTTAGTCAAAAACGTCTGTGAAATGATTCACTGCTCACAATATATACTATCAAATTGTTTTCTGGATAGTAATAATTCAATTTCTGCCAGTAAGTCAGGTAAATATATTACAGACATAAATAGACTTGGAGGTAAGGAATACCTAATTTGAACTCACTGGGCTTGTGCTATAAGAGGTTATATAGGTATAACCTATAGGTTATATAGGTTATGGGTAATCTTTCAATAAAGGTTTCTAGGAAGGCACCATGCCAACTTGAGTCTTCAAAGATGAGAAGTAGATAGCTGGACCTCCTATGGGACACTCTCAAGGGAGAAGGAACAGCATATTCTGGAGGTGAGAGAAAAATGTGGCCTGTTTGAGAACCTGAGATGAATTGAGTGGGGCTGGGTGAGAGGGAGGATTGGAGTGATGAGGAGGGATGAGGTGGAGAAGATAAACAGGATTCAGATCAAGGAAGAGTATTTTTTTTTTTTGTACGAAAGGTCTTTATTAGCGGGGAAGCTGCAGAGCAGCATTAAGGAGGAGGAGAGAGAGAGAGAGAGAAACGGGGGAAGAGAGGAGGAAGAGAGAAGGGAGGGAGACACACACACACACACACACACACACACACACACACACACACACACACACAGGAGACACGCGGGAGAAGGAAGAGAAAAGAGCCAAGGAAGAGTTTTAAGAAACCAGAATTCACCCTCAGGGGAAAAAACTGCTGAGTACACTCAACCTGCAATATGAAGAATGGTTGGAATAAAAGTGGAACTGGGAATATGCAGGCCATCTAGATGGACTGTGGCAGGAAAGCAGTCATGAGTTTAGATGTGAGCAACAGATAAGAAGCCAAAAGAAATCAGGGATGAATAATCATGAGAATAAGAGTAACTACTTCCATAAAACCACAGTTCCTTTGCTAATTTCCAGACCTGATCCAGTTTTCTGACCTGTAACCCACTGATTTTAGGAAAGAACAGATCCTGAGGAGGAAGGACCCAGCGACAAGGTGGCAAACATACATGATGACGATTCCCACATACTTCTTCGACTGGCCTACAGTCACTTACTTGGGAAAAACATACACTGGGGAGGGAGGAGCACTCAAGTCTATACAGGATCCAAGTTGACCTTGATATTCAAGGAATCTGAAGGGTCATTCTAGTTTCCCTGGAGTGGACACACATGGGGACTAAGTGATATGTAGGGTGCTGTCTACTTATGACTCCCAGAAAGTTTGATTTTACTGATGGTCATTTCACCAGACTGAAATGTACAATGTGAATGGACATATTTGGTACTTGGCACATTCCCCACATAGGCTTCTTGGATTATGAGGTAGACACTGTTGGTGAAGGAGGTCAAATGAGAACCTCTGAAACTATGCCCCAGGCTCCCACTTCAGCCACAGTGCAGCATACCAGGGCCAATGACAGGATTTAATTCTACCTTCAAGGCTTAAAGGATGCAGGGGTGGTCTCCATTACACTTCCTTTTAATTCACCAGTCTAGCCCTTACTATGACCAGGTGGATCCTGGAGTATTGCAAATCAAACCACACAGTAGCACAAATTGCAGCTGCTACACCAGAAGTGGTATTTTTTTGCTAAATGAAATAAATACATCCTCAAATACATGGTATTTGATTTGTTGAATGTGTTCTTTTTCTTCCCTATCAGAAAAAAAGAATCAGAAGCAATTCACACTTCAATAGACACCAGCATAGCATTGCCCCAAGGCTTTGCTAACTTCTCTCCCTACATTATAATACAACTCAAAGGGTCTTGGGCCATCCAGGCATTCCACAAAAACGTAACAGTAGTCTACTCTACAGATGACATCAATCAGTTGGACTTGGTGATCAATAAGTGGCAAGTATGTTGAAAACCCTGATAAGAAAAATTTCCTTCAGGAGGTGAAAGATAAGCACTACAATGACTTAGGTGTTGGGCTTATCAGTGAATTTTTGGGAATCCAATGGCTGGAGCATGCAGAAACAGCTTTGTAGTTAATACAACTACAAAGGGCAAATTATAGTATCTCACACACTCTCCTCACACAAAAGTAGTAGGAATGATTGGGTTTGGTGCCATCATATTTCACATCTGGCAATTCTATGCCTGTCTACATACCAAGTGACCCCAAATGCTTTCACTTTTGAGTGGGATCTAAAGCAGAAATGGGCTTTGCAGTGGTCCCAGGTGGGAGAGCAAGTAACCTTCATATTCAGACAATACGGGCCAGCAGACCCTATACTACTGAGGAATATGAGGTGAGAAAACAAGCTGTGAGGAGTTGATGATGAGGCCCCCAAGGGGAATCAGTATATAAGCCTCTGGGACTCTGAAGTGAGGATTGCATAGTGCTACAGAAACACCTGCTGGTTTGCTACTAAGCTTTGGTAGAGCTGGAACACCTGACCATGAAGCCAGAACTGCCCATCATCAGTTGAGTTCTGTAAGAACCAGCAGTCACACAGGAGCAGCAGCAATCCACTGTAGGGTGGAAGTGGTATATGCAGGACCAGGCATGTACAGAGCTGACAGGCACAGGAAGCAGCAAGAGTGAGAAGAATGGAGCCCTCTGGCATCTACCACTTTTGCATTAGTGTCCCTTTCTTGGTCTGCACCTGTGTACCTGTGGCCACAGGGGAATCTGCTTGACCAACTGAAAGAGGATTGAACTCAAGCTTGGTTTATACTGGGTGGCCAGGTGTATGATGTCAGCTGGGATGGCAGTTGCATTACAGCCAGCAGAGTGCTGAAGGTGGCTCATGCAGGCTTGTGAGTGCTGAATATATGCATCTCTTTCCAGCTTGGCAATCAGAGACATCACACTGAGAGCCATGTTCCCATCATGTCATGTTCCTATCATGGCTAGGAGCTTGAAATGGCCATGATAGGAGTATCTTCACATAGCAAATTTTGTAAATCAGTACTCTTTTTTTTTTTTCCCTTGGAGAATTGACTGTGAAACATTTACCAGGACACCAGTGATGAAAGTCCTATTCAGGGGTGGCCTTGAACCAGGTGGGTTTCCAATACTTTGAAGCATCTGGTAATTTCAGGATGTTATTTTTTTTGCTCATCCTCGGTAGACTGATTAGGGTTTCTTCTTGGCTAAATAAGCTGCCATGCCCCTTTATTGGCCTGCACTTTATTCCAGGGTCATAAGAAGGGCACCAATGTGACAACATATGGTCCAACCAGGCCATCAAAAAAAATGCCATGCAACAAAATTTCTTGACCTAAGATTTCTTTGCTAGAACATCTCTTTAAAAGGGGATCGTATTAGTCAGCATTTTCCTAAGAAACAACCCATAAAATACGTATGTGCATATAAATTATATACTTGTATATATAAATTATACATTTATATATATAAAGTACCTATATATACTTCCTAAAAAGTATAACATATAGATATATAGTATATGTAAACATATACATACACAGGCCCACACAATCATAAAGGCTGGCAAGTCCAAATCTGCAGGGTGGGCTGGCTGGCTGAAACCCCAGAAAAGAGTTAAAACTTAAAAAATTCAGGGCAGTGCCTGTGGTTCAAAGGAGTAGGGTGCTGGCCCCATATGGCGGAGGTGGGTTCAAACCCAGCCCCGGCCCAAAACTGCAAAAATAACCTAAAAAATTCACATCTGAAGGCCATCAGGCTAAGACCCAGGAAGCAGCCGATGGTGCAGTTTAATTCTGAGGACCATCTGCTGCAACTCATCTTGCTCTGGAGCAATCAGTTCCCTGTTGTATCTGGGCCTTAAACTGATCAGACAAAGTCCACTCACATGTGGAAGGCAATATTCTTTATTCAGAGTCCACCAATATAATGGTTAATCTCATCCAAAAACACTCTCACAGAAATATTCAGAATAATGTTTGATCACATATCTATGGACAGTGGCCTAGCCAAGTTAACATATAAAATTGGCCACCACAGGCAGTTAATGCACTCCTTTAGCTTTTGTGCTTCTACATATACTAAATGTTTTAAAATATGATAATTTATACATATAAAATGTAAAACTATATTAAAAAAGATAATGGCCTTGAAGCAAGTAGTGGAAGTAAATCTCTTCCTGGGCAGAGCTTTGGGTAAAGTACCAGAACATCCCCTTTAGGAAGAAACAGAAATGGTCTAGAAAAGAATATAGTTGAACTCAAGGACAATGAAAAATGTCTTGGTTAGGGGTCTGGAAGGAGAAAGATTTGGAAGGTGGAGAACAAAGAGATCTGTAGTGAAGGCATATGGATGGACTTACAGTAGAAGGTATAAAATGTGAAGATCTTTATAGACATGTTAATATCCATCAAAGAGATGCACTATAGAAGGAGATGTATACAGTAATCAAAATGGTTCAGCCTGTTGATGTCAGCCACCCTCTGACAAGGGCTACTCCAATGCTGGTGCAATGAACACATGAACAAAGTGGCCATGATGCCATGGATGAAAGCCAAGAACAAGCTGAAAAGCTTGAATTCCAGCTCACTGCGGCTGATTAGCTACTGCACTGCTCCTGTGACCATGAAATCTCCAAGTCCTATCACCACTGCCATGAAGCTCCTCACCTGATGGAGCCATGCACTGAATTTTAAAGGTGCAGCTGAGGCACTATCTCTTAGGTGATTTCTTGAAGATGGGATGCCATTTTCAAGAGTAACTATGCTGTTTAATCAACAGACATTACATGATGCTGTGCCCCAAGTAGGTAGACTTCATAGGTCTAGGGACCAAGTGATGGATGTAGAAGTAGTCTTTTTACCATCACTCTAAGTGACCTACTTTGGAAATGTATGCCTCCCATCCTTGTAACTCTAGGATTGCTGATTTAGAGGTCCTGGTTCCCAAAAGGGAAATGCTTCTTCAGGGGTTGCAGCAAAATTATGTTCTGGTGGTCACCCAGGCACTTTGAATTCCTAATATCAAAGAGCCAGCAGACAAAAAGAAGAGTCACCATACTGGTATGTGGGTAATTGAACATAAGCCATGACCATGAGAAGGTATGGCTGCTGCTACACATGGCAGCATAGACAAATGTGTTTGGATCCACTTGCGTCTCCTAATACTCCCTTACCCAGGCAGCAGCCATAGCCAAGCCAGGGAGGTGACCATGAAATCATATCCCTCAGAGATGAGTGTCTGAGTCATCTAACCATATACTTTATTTAAACTAGAAAAGCTAGCTAAAGGTTAGAGAGATCTAGAATATACAGTAGAGGAGGGAGAGGATGAGCCCCACTACAGTGGTGAGGACTTTAATTTGTACCTCTAGCCTTCTTATAACTTCGTCTCAGGAAAAAAAGTTACTATAGTCTTGGAGGAGACTTTATATGCCAGATATGCTGCTCAAGTGTCAGCCTTGTCTGGGAATTGCCCTTGCCCAAATTGAAGATGCTTGGCCCTCTGCCTCAACTCAGGACAAGTCTGAAGAGCCATCCCAGTTTCAAATCTTCTTTCTGTGGTCCACTGAGGACTTTGATGAGACCGAACTGCAGCCCTATTTTTCTGTCTTCCCAATCCTCCTTTCTTCCTTTCCTCCTTTCCTCCACAGGTGTTGATCCAGAGTATGCTCTGTAAGAAGCCTCCTCCATGTTAGCCTTTGATTCAGAGTCTATCCTGGGGAAACCTGGAGCAGGCTAGCAGCTGCCCAGAAGAACCAGATCAGCACCATTCTTGCTAGAGATCTGTTCTCCCCACATATGGCCATCACCTAATGCTCATGTCTACACTGAAGCTCAGTTAGAAGTGTCTGTTTGGAAGAACTATGGGTAAAGGGAGTCTTAGAAATTTTGTACTTAGGTTCCCAGATTCTATAGTATAGGAAGTTATGCAGTAAGAAGATTTGAATGGGTGAAAGTTGGGTGAAATGAGACAACTTACAATATCTGCCATCGTCTCTCCCTGTGCTATTTCACATTAATTTATCCTTCCCACACAAAAACATCTAAACAATAGCAACAGGAGCATGCTCCTGACAAAGATAATGCAATGATTCCTCCTACAAATACATTCTTACCCTCTCCCCCAAAAGAGAGAGTAAAAGTCAGTCATTGCATCCATCTCAGAGTGGTGGTCATCTCTACTTCCATTTAGTCAGAATCCCATTTGCTTATCTCTATCTTATGGACTAAATTATAACATTAACCACACCAATGCACTCTACTTAAAACAGTGAAGACAGATAAAAAATGAAGAAAGTGATGAGCAGTTGTAACCATTCTCTTTGTACTTATCACAAGTTTATTGTGGACATTTAGTTTCTCTCCTTTACCATTCATTCAATGTTTACTACACTTTCAACCATCTCAGCTGGTTGGGATTGGTTTCCTGGTGAAGCAATGATTATTTTTGTGCTGAGATATATGAACGCTGGTGATCCTACTTATATGAGGCTGGTATAGTCTTTGGGAGGTTTTAAATTTCCTTTTAATTGTGGTAAAACATACATTTTATCAAATTTACTATTTTAATCATTTGTAAGGATATATAATTCAGTGGCATTAGCATATTAACAATGTTGTATAACTATCACCACGATTTCCAGGTGTTGTCTCCTTGTAGTTTTGATTCACATTTTCCTAATATCTAAGAATGCTGAACATCTTTTTATGTCTTTCACTAACTTTCACAGGATGTAATATAACTAAAAAAGCCCCTGAGGAGATCCTGGGTTCAGAGATGCTGTTCTCCACACCCACTGTGTAACAGCTATCTTTTTTTCTCCTTTGGGTTCTAGAATAAACATTGTAGCTGACATGGTAATCAAATTTGTCTGTTAAACCAGAGGTTTGGGAGATCCAATTTGCCAAGTGGCAGGCTCAACTTCCAGTTCAATGGAATGTGGTTATACCCCCTGGAAAATAAAGCATTCTATTTTTGGCTACTGGAACCTTTAAATCGGTAAAGATGAAGCCAAGGGGACTAGGAACAAAAACAATTTAACCCATAGGTTGTTAGCTGTGATTAAATAGAGAGGCCGCTTTTTTCATTCCTTTTTTTTTTTTTTTTTTTTAACTGGACCCATATGTCCTGGCTACTGATGAAAAAAGTATTACTTGTTCAGAGACTATATTTTTCTGAACAAGTTCCCCAAATGCACAAAGTATCTCTTAGACAGTACCATAGTAAGTCTTTAATAAGCCATTCCACAGTTATTTTGATTAGGTCAACTATTTAGGGGTGGAGTAAATGATGAAACCAGCAAATCCTATGGGCACGTGACCATTGCCTCACCTTTATTTTCAATATATTTACCCCCTTGGTTAGAAGCAATGATGAGTGAGTCACCATGTTGGTGACTGGAGTCATTCATTTAGCACATGTAAATTATTGCTGAAAGAAGCAATTGTTAGTAGGGTGGTCAAATCCATATCTAAAATCGATGTCAGTGAGGACAATAACTATTCCCTCCATAGTGAAAGGGATCCAAGGCAACTGACCAGGTGGATAGCTAGTTCTGAGGACTTCAGCATTGGTTTCTCCTACTCGAAGGTTAGAATCTTAGTAATAGCAGGAGATAGTTCAGCTTTGGTAAAGGAAAATACATAATGAACCCATATACATGTGCAATTGCATACCTACAACCTCTTATTTCAGAAACCAACTAAGCATAGCTGGGTGAAAGGAATGAACTAATATATAACAAATAGGTAATCTTAATAACCTAATAATTAAGCTTCTTTTGCAGAGGAATCCACTGTGAATATCAACATTGACCATAATGACATCCAATCCCTTGGTGGATATTCTGAACAGGCTATTTATATGACCCTTCTTCCCCAAACTCTCTTGGTAACAACCCTCTATACTTGTATTTTCCAAGACTCAGACATCTGACCAGACTATTAGCTATGTCCACCATTTGAAGACATCTTTCTCTTCAATTATTTATTTTAATAAGCAAAGTATATAATGACATATACTTCCTAAAGTTCTGCCTGCCTGTAAGCATTTTTCTCCCCTACTGTCCTTTTGAATCATTCTTGGGTGAGGCTCTAATGCTACAGCAGAACACTTATGGCTGGAGCCAGCATGTCTTATAGAATCTTCTCTTAATTAAGCTTGAATATTTCATCTTTGGTCAACTGATATGGGGAATTGCCATTGAGGTCTTAGATATATGTTGGTGTAAGTACAGCTGCAAGGAGGAAAAATACTGGGAATGTGAAACATCTGGAGGCCTCAAGCATATTTGCTGAAGAAACTGTGGCTTTGCTTCAAAATCCTTGGAGTTTAATTGTCCTATTGTGACTGGCTGCACATAGTGTCCTTATCTACCAGGTCATAAGAGATAAGGGACAGGATTTATTGCCATTTAGTCTGGACAAGCTGCCAGATCTTTTCTCTTCCGGGCTTTCACTCATAAGGGGTTATTTTAAAAATGGGTTAAAATTGCACACCTGAATCCAAAACGACCTACCAAGTACTGTGGTAGGAAACACAGCATACAAAGAGTTGTTTCTTATTTTGGAAGGAAGAGGAAACACAGCATACAAAGAGTTGTTTCTTATTTTGGAAGGAAGATACTAACAAGCTCGGACCAGCGAAACCCCAGAAACTTAACAGAGGCAAGAGACCTCTGAATTTACTTGAGTTTTGCTCTTTCCCTATGGAATACTCACATCTTTCTAAGACATGTAGCATTCCTATTAATTCCAATGCCCTGGTCCTATTAACATGTGGTCATCAATGTACTAGGCCTAAAGCATGCCCTGTGGGATAGCAATAATCAAGTCATAGTAGATCAAATTATGTCAGGGAACCATTGAGTTGACATGACCTTGAAGTAAGTTGGTAAAGGTATGATGCTAAACCTTTTAGGTAAAAGCAAACTTTCCTTTAACATAAAGGGGTAGTGGGGATCATTTTTAGAATAAGTAGGCACATTCCATATACTAGGGCCTACGCTGACTTGCTTCAATAATGAGGTCACACTTGGAACAGACCTGCTATGAAGTCACCCAATAAGAACTCTACTATTATAATTCACAAAAATCTTTTTCTCCATAGGTCAAACAAGTGATTTAAGGGGAAGATAACAAGGGAATAACTATCCTTGAAATTTTCTGCCTTTAATGATGGCACTATTCTCTTTGATTACCCCAATTGATGCAGTTTTTATTTTGGAAATTGAGGAAGAAATCTCAGAAACTCCACTTGGCCTTTTCTTTTCTATGATTGTACCTACTCGATGGATCAGAATTCAAATAAAGGAGATTCTTCTAGTTGCCGCTGGAATTGCTATTCCTACTATTTGGGGGAACAACAGCAAGTGGACAATCTATTTTGATTTTAGTAGCCCTGTGATCAACTAACTATGGCTCTCTTGCCTGTTTTGGTAGTTAAATGTTGCAACGTGG
This sequence comes from Arctocebus calabarensis, assembly GCA_963573935.1. Classification (NCBI taxonomy): domain Eukaryota; kingdom Metazoa; phylum Chordata; class Mammalia; order Primates; family Lorisidae; genus Arctocebus; species Arctocebus calabarensis. The sequence continues at coordinate 2,747 of CAUYON010193297.1, read as the reverse complement.
CCTCTGGCCCTGCAGGATCAGACATTTAAACAAGAAAGACAGTTTGATAGTGTTTCCCTCCATCTTCATTTCTGGTCTGTATTGGACTGCACTTTCAAAAATTGTTGGTACTTATTTATCCTTTGCCAATGTATTGCTTAATGTCAAGGCTCAGTGAGTGTCTTTGGATGCTCTTGGTAGATATCATCTGGAACTGGGCAAGCAGATTGCACATGAAAATATGTCCACCCTAGCTATTTTAAGTATTTAGGTTCTTTCTTGTATATTGTATAAAGACATTTCTGGAATATGAACCTTACTTCATGTAGACCACCTCCAAGTCAAGGTTTCTACAAAGCAAGTGAACAAGTTGAAATCACTGATAAATGCAGATTACTTCAACCTGATAGGAAATTATTTACCTTCCTTTCTAGTCTAGAAATCTTCTTAGAGCAGGGGTTCTCAACCTGTGGGTCGTGACCCATTTGTAATAATGAAAATACATTGCGGCATTAGGAAGGTTGAAAACCACTGTCTTAGAGTCTCTTCCCATACCTATTCATGTTCTTGATGGTCTAAATTAGAAAAATGTTGCAAATGTGTTTCAGACTTTCCCTCTTTGTTTTAATTTCATAAACCAGTGAATGCTGGAATATGATTGTAGTTGTAAGTTTGGAGGCAATGAATGGTGGTGAGGGAGGGGGATAAGGAGAACTGGCATCCACTGCTGGTTATTTACCTGCAGTGAGATCCTTACAGACTCTTAAAGAAAGATAGGTACAATGTCAACATATAGGAGAGAAGAGGCTGATTAAACTAGAGTAGTGCAGTGGAGCTGTTCAGACATTTATTGCAGCTAACACCTTCCAAACATCCCCCTTCTACTTAAGGGTGGGATTGGTAGAGTATCAAGCAATCCAAAGTTTCACACAACAGACCTAATATAAGTGTAAATTCACCTATGTAATAATTCAGAGACTCATAGAATCAGACTCTATCTCATTTTTGGCTATGTCAGACCAAAAAAAAAACCATGATGGAAAAAACAAAAATGTTTAGCATAATTACAGTAATTCTTTGGTTTTTGGTCATGCTTTCAAACAAAACTTAGAACCTTAATATCTTTTTTTTTCTTTAAGTACTCCAATACAATAGAATTAGTTTATCACACAGACTTATGTCCCCCTATTCTGTTCTATAATAGCAGCCACTTGGTCATGTGAAACCTCATCTCCAATTCTGGTAACTGCCAGTAAATGTTTAGGCAATACCTACGACTGTACCCCATCCCCCGATAGTAATCAGATCCTCAGTGCCTTCAAATACAAGTCAGAAACACAACTCGGGTTTCTTTTTCTTAGAATTCACTCTAATCAGTTTAAGCAGATACGGGGTATCTTCAGAAGGCCTGAGAACCTGGCTTGGATAGTTACTACAATGGCTAGGAACAAAGCAACCTTGAGAAATACTTAAGTCCAACATAAGAATGTTTTGAGCAAAGCACTCTTGGTGTTGTGGGAAAACGAAGCCCAATGGAGAAATTGAACATCCAAACACGATGTTTAAAAGAGGAAGAAAGCTTTTATTCAGCCAGTAGAGCAAACGGTATACAAGAATTTAAAATGGCTGCGTTCCCCACTGGCTCGGTCTTTTCATTTTTATCCCCAGTCAAAAAGTTCTGGCCCATAGGAACCTTTCTCATTGGTCAGTTTGAATCAAGCTGGAGAAGTTGCTCCAGCCACCACTCCTGCCCCCCCCCCAGCCCCCACCAACTAAAGCATTTCACAGAAATGGAAATTTCCAGGTCTAAGGAAGTTAAGTCCACAAATTCTAAGAGCTGAGACACTATGGGGAGGACCTCACAGGTGTATCCTTGGGGTCTCCTTGAGAATGTTGCAGGAAGACAAGACCCAATGAAGAGAAAGAGCACCCAAAAACCATGTTTATAAGTGGAAGGCTTTTATTCAGCTGGCAGAGCTTACAGCATAGAAGAATTCAAAATAGCTGCGCTCCCCAACTGGCTTGGGCGTTTGTTTTTATCTCCTTCCAAAAGTTTCAGCTCACAGGTACCTTTCTCATTGGTCAGTTTGAATCAAGCAGGAGAAGCTGTTCCATCCCCTACCCAACTACAGTATTTCACAAAAGTGGAAATTTCCAAGTTCTAGGAAGTGAGGTCTACAAATTCACAAGAGCTGAGTCACCATGAAGAGGACCCTGCAGGTGTATCCTTGTGGTCTCCTTGAGAAGACCTGTTCTCCTGGACCTCACCCTTCCTGGGTATTCTGTCTCAAGAAAACCTCTCTTCTCCTATACCTCACCCTTCCCAGGTGTCCTCTCCCAGTGGTATTGCCTCCTGTCACTTGGAGCCTATAATTCTAGCAACTGTGCTCCAGAACCTCTCTCACAGCTGCTAGAATTGGATGCTTCTGCTTTCCAGGAGATCTCCCTCTATGTGGCCACAGAGCACATTGTTCACTTCCACCTTCCAGTTTTGAGTGGTTTTGTCAGCGTGGCAGAAGCTAGACTTCAGACTCCTCTGCTGTAAGGGAGGCCAAGAAATATGGAGTTCATCTTCTGGCCTCTGTAGCACAGGAAGTCAAGCTAAAAGAGGTTATAGAAATGCTGAGGGGGCGGCTCCTGTGGCTCAGCGAGTAGGGCGCCGGCCCCATATACCGAAGGTGGCGGGTTCAAGCCCGGCCTCAGTTGAACTGCAAAACAAAAAAATAGCCGGGCGCTGTGGCGGGCGCCTGTAGTCCCAGCTACTAGGG
>CAUYON010193294.1:0-12926 GCA_963573935.1 Arctocebus calabarensis | reverse complement strand
TGCTGGACATGCAGGGTAATGGCCCAACATCTTACTAAGAGCTGTCTGTTCAGGACAGCGGTTCTCAACCTGTGGGTCATGACCTATAGGAACTGTATGAAAGGGCCGCAGCATTAGGAAGGTTGAGAACCACTGGTCTAGGCATAGCAGTCAGAAGATTTTCATGTAGGCTGGGTGCAGTGGATCTGTAATCCCTAGCACTCTGGGAGGGCAAGGCAAGTGGATTGCTTGAGCTCACGAGTTTGAGACAAGCCAGATTAAAAGAAAGACCCTGTCTGTACTAAAAAAATAGAAAAACTGAGGTAAGAGGATTGCTTGAGCCCAAGTTGGAGGTTACTGTGAGTTGTGACACCATAGTACTCTACCCGGGGTTCTGTCTCAAAAAATAAACAACCTGGCTTTACCTCAGTGTTTCTTTTCTTTTTTCTTTCTTTTTTTTTTGTAGAGACAGAGTCTCACTTTATCGCCCTGGGTAGAGTGCCGTGATAGTCACACAGCTCACAGCAACCTCCAACTCCTGGGCTTAGGCGATTCTCTTGCCTCCTGAGTAGCTGGGACTACAGGCGCCCGCCACAATGCCCGGCTATTTTTCTGTTTTTGCAGTTCGGCCGAGGCTGGGTTTGAACCCGCCACCTTTGGTATATGGGGCCGGGGCCCTACTCGATGAGCCACAGGCGCCGCCCTACCTCAGTGTTTCTATCTGAAGAAGCATGTACCTTCTGAAAAAAAAAATAAAAAAAACAGTAAGTTTTCATGTAGTACAAATAATAAATAATAAAAGCATGTACCTCTTGAAAAAAGAAATTAAAAAAACCAGTAAGTTTTCATGTAGTACAAATATGAGAAGCAACAAAACCTGCAATACATGTTAAAGCAAGAAGTTGTTGGCTTCAATAGACATCATGAAATTATTTAGCTAAAAACTTCATTTAAAGGTATCACTTTTTTTTTTTTTTGAGACAGAGTCTTATTTTGTCACCCTCAGTAGAGTGCTGTGGCATCACAGCTCCCAGCAACCTCCAGCTCTTGGGCTTAGGTGATTCTCTTGCCTCAGCCTCCCGAGCAGCTGGGACTACAGGTGCCCACCACAATGCCCGGTATTTTTTCGTTGCAGTTTGGACAGGGCCGGGTTTGAACCCGCCACCCTCAGTATATGGGGCCGGTGCCCTACTCACTGAGCCACAGGTACTCACTGAGCCGCCCTAAAGCTATCACTTTCTATAAAAGTATTAAAGATTCAAAACACAAAGTTTCACTTCTAATCATAGTTTACAACTTTTTTTTTTTTTTTGAAACAGAGTCTCAACTTTTTTTTTTATTGTTTGGGAGGGAATAGACTTGGAACGGTGGTGGAAACATGGTTCTGGGTACCAATGGCATTGTTTCTCTGTCACCAGGCTAGAGTGTTGTGGCATATTAGTTCACAGCAACCTCAAACTCCTGGGCTCAAGCAATCCTCCTGTCTCAGCCTCTAGAGTATCTGGGACTATAGGCTTCCACCACCAAACCTGGCTAATTTATCTATTTTTAGTTGAGACAGCATCTTGCTCTTGCTTAGGCTAGTCACGGCATCTTGAGCTCAAGGGATCCTCCTGCCTTGGCTTCCTAGAGTGGTAGGATGATAGGAATGAGCCACCTAGGCTGACCTATGCTTAATATTGAAAAATTATTGTCAAAATATAATTTTGCAATAAGTTTGAATGTAGCCTGTCTCCCATATTTAATTATATATCCTTCCTTGGAGAAACCAATTTTATAAGCTTTCTCTGACCTTATTTTTTATAGTATTATCCATTAATGTGCATAAAATTGTTTGTAAAAGGGCAGTGCCTGTGGTTTAAGGAGTAGGGCACCAGCCCCATATACCGGGGGTAGCATGTTCAAGCTCAGCCCCAGCCAAAACTGTAAAAAAAAAAAAAAAAGAAAGAAAAAAATTGTTTGTAAAATTCCTGGCACCACTTCTTGCTTCAGGCCTATTTGGATTTTTTCTGTTTGTGTTTTGTTTGTTCGTTTGAGTCTCTTACTCAGTCACCCTGGGGTTGAGTGCCATGACATCATATCCCACAGCAATCTCAAACTCTTGGGCTCAAGTGATACTCTTGCCTCAGCCTCCTGAGTAGCTGGGACTACAGGTGCCTGTCACAATGCCTGGCTATTTTTAGAGGCAGGGGTCTCGCTCTTGCTCAGCCTAGTCTGGAACCCATGAGCTCAGGCAATCTACCTGCCTCGGCCTCCCAGAATGCTGGGATTACAGGTGTGAGCCACCGCTCCCGGCCACATAGGCCTATTTGAAGCATCACTTTTTCAAAGCAGTAGGTTGAGAGTGTCTGAAAATTCATTTGGGCCTATTCCACATCAAAAAATAATATAAATAAGTCAAACTCCAGGTGAGTTTCCACCAAGAAAAGTTTTAGATTATTAGGCCATTAGATGTTGATTGCCTACCATGGAGCTGGTGCTGGGGCTAAGAAGCAAAGAAGGGAGGACACAGTAGTGTGTGGTGTTACTAGCTCTTGCATAATGGAATGCCTGAGATATAACAAACAAAGAACACTGCAGGCAGAGGAGACAGTGGGCACAGAGCACACCAGGGTTTATATTGAATGTAGCACATTCTGGGATGTGGAGTTGGTGTCAAGTCTGTTCCTGATTATTTATGATTTTGCCTGAGGAAGAACTTTTATTCCAGACTTGGATTTGGTTGTTTCATTTGAGAAGGAAATGTTTTTGTTCCAGGCTTTTTTTTTTTTTTTAAACAGTCTCACTTTGTAGTCCCCAGTAGAGTGCTATGGCATCGCAGCTCACAGGAACCTCTTAACTCCTGGGCTCAAGTGATTCACTTGCCTCAGCCTCCTGAGTAGCTGAGACCACAGGCTCCTGCCACAACGCCTGGCTATTTTTAGAGACGGGGATCTTGCTCTTGTTCAGGCTGGTCTGGAACCAGTGAGCTCAGACAATCTACCTGCCTTGGCCTCCCAGAGTGCTAGGATTATAGGCATGAGCCACTATGCCAGGCCTTTGTTCTAGGCTTTTATTTTCATAGAACTTATACTAGAAAATAAAGTGTAATTTTAAAACTGTCTTCTTCCGTATGTGGTATGGTCCCAGACAGTCTGCTTTCCCTGCCCTTCACTTACAGAAAGCTCATAACTTTTTTTTTTTTTTTTTGAGACAGAGCCTCAAGCTGTCGCCCTGGGTAGAGTGCTGTGACATGACAGCTCACAGCAACCTCCAACTCCTGGGCTCAAGCGATTCTTCTGCTTCCACCTCCTAAGTAGCTGGGACCATGCCCAGCTATTTTTTGGTTGCAGCCGTCATTGTTGTTTGGCAGGCCCAGGCTGGATTTGAACCTGCCAGCTCAGGTGTATGAGGTTGGCGCCTTAGCCGCTTGAGCCACAGGCGCCAAGCCAGGAAGCTCATAACTTTTTTTCATTTTTTTTTTTTTTTAAGCAACAGACTCTCATTTTGTTGCCCTTGGTAGAGTGCTATGGTATCACAGCTTACAGCAACCTCCATTTCTTGGGCTTAGGCGTTTCTCTTGCCTCAGCCTCCCAAGTAGCTGGGATTACAGGCACCCACCACAATGCCCAGTTATTTTTTGTTGCAGTTTGGCTGGGGCCAGGTTGGAACCCACCACCCTTGGTATATGGCACCAGCGCCCTACTCACTGAGCCACAGGAGCCGCCCTCATAACTTTTTTCAAAAATAGAAAAACTTTGTATGCTCTGCAGGTAGGAATCTGGTTTTATTATGGTCACTAGGAGCTAGATAGTTTTATCATGTAAGTTTTATTCTTTGCTCAATAATTTGTCCTCCCCAGACAAGACAGCAAACTAGCATGTCAGAAACAGATATTTCCGGTCAAGATCAATTCCCTTAAAGGGTTTCTTATCCTAGGCACTACTGATGTTTTGAGTCTGCTAGTTGTTGTGAAAAGTACTACCCTCCCACCAATTATGAGAATCAAAAATGTCTTTGGCACATTGCCAGGAGGGAAGATTAAAATCAGTTGACATTTCATTGATGCAGAGATTTTTTTCCCCCTAAGCAGTAAATTGCTCTAACCTTTCAGTGTTGCTAAAAAAGGACTTGGTGTGGAATTTTTTAAAGGAAAGAGTAAATATCATATTTCCTAAGTTGTCTGGGGGGATGGGGAGTGATGCCAGAGGTGGGAAAGTGGAAATAAAGCCCTAAATTAGGGAACCAGAATACAACTTTAGCACCATGCAGTTTTCTTTTCTGATTCTTCACTTTTTCTTTTTTCCTATATATAAATAAATAACTTGTATGTATGAGAAAAACATACAATAGGTTTTTGTTCAAACATTACTCTCCCTTGCAATGCCCTTTCTGCTTTTTTCCCTTGATAGCACCTATTGTCATCTTTGAATATTCCAACCAATGACTATTGTTTACTAGTTGTACCTGCCCAGTTGTACCTGCCACTACAATGCCAGCTTTGCTGTATCCCAAGCACCTCCAAACACCTTGGATAGTCTAACTCTTAGAAAGCTCAGATGGTGCACATGGTGGAATCAGCTAGCTCTCACCTTTCTGAATGCAAAGTAAAAGCTCTCCTGATGTTTACTCCCCAGAGGGGAAGACAGAATAAACTAGTCATTACTTACTATAACACTGGGGTGATGAGTGCCTGAGGTGAGGTGAAGCAAAGGAAGAGGGTAGACAGTAGGGGCCCTCAGGGTCATGATGTCCTATCCAAGGTGGGCAGGGGGCCCCTTGGTGAGGATATAACTTGGGAGTAGAGATCTGCCTTGTAGTTATGATAGGCCCACACCTGAACTGGTATCATTTCTCCCATAATTTATTGATGGAGTTAATTGCATTAACATCTCTGCATCCACAGATGTTCACCTCTAATGCTAAGGCTCCCTCTGTACTGTGGTGTTTTGAGAAGCACCATACCTGCATTTCCTCCTTGTAACCTCATGAATTCTGAAGCCCATGCTCATAGTTTAACTTATGAAATCTGAGATTCCCTAGTCTTTTAAGCTCGGACAGGTTTTTTTTTTTTTAATTAAAAGTATGTGAAGCCCGCACACTGTACCCTGTGATTGAATTAATGTACACAGCTATGATTCAATAATAAAAAAAAGTTTAATTGATCATTTAACAAGGAAATTTACATTTTTCTGCAAACATAGCTGCTTTCTCAAATGTATCCTGCCCTCGGGAGACAGGGATACTGTCCCTGGATCACAGGCTGTAGGTTCTTACAGTCTTGTGTTTAATAAGGTGCAGTCCAGGGTTTGGGAACCTCAAATCCTAGTGTTAACCCTTTGTGAGGCAGCCTGCCATGGATCACAGGTCACGTTCCTGGATTCTTAACCATCTAGCCCATTAATCAGCATTTGAGACTGATCACTCAGTGCCCTTGTGTTATTTGCTGCTAATTGTTTGTTTGTTTGTTTGTTTGGAGGGAATTGACTGGGAGCAGTAGTGGGAAGATGGTTCTGGGTCCCAGTGACATCCTGTTTCTTAATGTGTCTATAGTTGCCCAGTCTTAGCTGCTCCAGAGAGTTCCCTGGCTTCTGACACCCTAGATCAGTTCCTCCTGGTTTTGTACTTTGCACAAATGGAATTGTATACAGGTACCCTTTCTTTGGCCTCTTTAATTAAATACACATTATGTTTGTGAGATTTGTCCGTATGGTGGGGGGGAGTTCTGCTGGACTCCCATTGGACTCCATTGTGTTCATTTGGAAATGGTGTCAGACAGGTTTCTTTTCTTTTTTTTTTTTTAAAAAGGCATTAAAAAACTTTTTTTTTTTTTTTTACAAATGGCTTCCAGAGACGTCGGACAGGTTTCTAAACCACTTCAAGCTGGGCATGGTGGCTCACACCTGTAATCCCAGAACTTTGGGAGGCCATGGTGGGCTGATCACCTGAGCTCACAAGTTTGACACCAGCCTGAGCTAAAGTGAGACCCTGCCTCTAAAAATAATAGCGGGCATTGTGGGGGGCACCTGTAGTCCCAGCTACTTGGGAGGCTGAGGCAAGAAAATCACTTGAACCCATGAGTCTGAGGTTGCTGTGAGCTATGATGCCATGGTACTCTACCCAGGGTGACAAAGTGAGACTCTGTCTTAAAAAAAAAACAAAACAGGATTTCACCTTGCTCCCCTGGCTAAGGTGCAGTAACATCATTATCATAGCTCATAGCTCACTGCAACTTCTAATTCCTGGGCTCAAGCAGTCTCCTGCCTCAGCCTCCCAAGAAGTTGGCACTATAGACACATACCACCATGGCCAGCTAATTTTTCTTTGTTTATTTCCTGTTTTTTTTTAAGAGATGGAGTCTCACTACATTGTCCAGGCTGGTCTCAAACTCCTGGGCTTGAGTGATCCTCCCATCTTGGCCTCCTAAACTGCTAGTATTATAGGTGTGAGCAACTATTCCCAGCCTCTAAAGTATTTGTACCACCAAATATTGATCACAACATGGGGAGGAGAATTTAATTTAATGAGTGGTGTTATTTATACACTGTCCAGGCACTACTTTAAAGGCAGTGAAGGGACTCGGCCCCAGGTCTCTCTATTTCAGTCCTGTGTTTCTTCTATGTGGAATGTTTTCCCTCAATGTAGGGAGAAGCCTTTGTGTGTGCATGTGCGTATGTGTGTGTCCAAAGTGCAATGGGTAGATAAAACATGTCGGAAAAAGATCTTAAGAGACTTGGCCTTTGGATTGATATGTGTGCTCTCAGGTGGATTTAGTGCCTGAGAAACAAAGCACCTAGTTAATGTATGATTTTTAAGACAGTACTTGCCAGAAAATCCTGGCCCTTAGGCCTTCTTCTCTCCCTTGTTATTGTCTTTTGTGGTTAAACAGTGCTAATCTCTTTCTAATACTAATACTTGGGATACTCTTGTCTTTCTCACAGTTTCCCTTGTTTTCTCCCAGAGTAGAATAGGATATTGCCTGTGTGAAGAATGGGTATTTGTGGGCATCTGGGTCCAAGGGCAGGCTGGCAGGGTCTTTGATGTCAGCTCACCTCTTGAAATGGGCCTTCTCCTAAGTCTCCATATGGGAGCAGCTGGCAAAGAGCCAAGCAGTAGGCTGAGCAAATAAATGTTTATTCTTTCTTGCATTCACTATTACTTACTCTTAATCCATTTGTTTGGATGAGAAGATGAGGAAGCCAACTATTAAAGTTGCCTCTTGCCCCACCCCCACAAGTTTGTTTTTCATCTCTTTTTAAATTCCAACTTCCTTTGAACAACTGCCTCTGCCCTTTGAACCCTACAGCAGATGTTTCCTCCAGGCATGGAGTCGTGGCTGGGTGTTTACGCCCTGATTCCTCCTGACTCTGAGCAGTCATCTCTGACCAGAGTCACTTTTACACTGCCTTGTCATTCGTGGTAGGCCCACCATAGCCCTGTGGCCTCTTGTTTTTCCACCAGAGATGAGGGGACAACATGGAGGTAGTTAAGTGACCTCTGTGAAATGGAGTCTAGTGTTTTTGACCTTTATTACTTACTCAGCATTACTCATGTCTCATGGTGGCATCAAGTATAGGTATATGTCTGCATATCCTTGCTCTTATGATATGTCTGTAATGAGGAGATACTGGGACTAGGTGAAGGAGTTTCTATAAAGTGAGCTTGCAGACAAACTGGCCCTGCCATTCTGAGAAACTTGAGAGGACAGGGTGACTCAGGGACAAGGTCATACTGGAGAACATTGTGCTTTGCTTTTGAAGCCTTACTATTGGGAGTTGGTTCTTGAGTTACCACATTGGAGGTTTCCGTTTTTCTTAGTCATCATTTGCAACTTCTGGGTAAGTGTGATAGTGACTCTTAGTCATAGTCATCACAAACGGGAAGGTCAGGATGGATAAGCACATTTGAAAGACCAATGTTTGTGATAGTGGCTCTTGAACTTTTCTGGCTGAAATGTGTTCTGCCTCAAGTAAGTTTTGCTGAGTCTTTAATTTAATGGCTGACATGTTAAAAAATAATCATTGTAATAAGGTTGAATAAGAATATGACATAAAGTGCCAGTTTATCTTCCTCTTCTAGGTACACTATGAACATTTGATGATATTGAATATAGATTTCTCCCTTCTTTCAAAGGTCATTTTGTATTCTGTGCACTAAGACTTCAATATGTCATTCTTTAGAACATTCAGGGGCCTGCCATACCAGGAAACACAAATGAATCATCATAAATGGTTCACTGATGGTACATTACAGCACATGATAAAATAATATGATCTGTGTTTCTAGACTTTATAACCACTTACATACTACTGTAGTTGCCGGGATAGTAGTAGTTAAATGCTGATAAAGTCACAGAATTCATTTTTCAGTTTGGTCTTCAGTTTTCTCAGTCCTACAATTACTGGTAATAAGAGATTTTTAAGTTAGAGTGAAGGAAAGTCCTGTTTCATCTCATACTTTGAGGCCAGAAATTTGGGATTTGGGCTCATAATTTTTCCACAGCATTCAATTAGTGGTCCTTGAATTCCTCACTCTCTGCATTCAGCTAATAATATATGCATGAGGTAAAAACTGTACAGACATTTAATTTGAGGAAAAGGAATCCTTCCTTCCAGCTCAGTGCTTGTTTTCTTCCAGTTTTCTTGGCCCTAGTTAAATATTTGATTTCGTGCTCTTCAAATGTATCTATGGCAGAGTTTTAACCACATGGTCTCAGGTTACCATAGTTGATAATTTGAAGAACAGATTTGTGGGCCATCAGCTTCCAACTTCTGCATTGTTGGTTACCTTGGAACTTTATTTATTCTTTCATTTATTGACCAACCAATGTAGATCCTATCTTTTGACTCCCCATTTCTTTCATGTCTTTTCTCCCTTTTTTAAACCTTTCAACTTCTGTCATATAAATGTGTACCTTATATCGTCATGGTGCTGACATTTACAGGCCATTCTTTAATTATGGCATGATTTATCTACAAGTGGATTCTAAGAAGTAAAAATTGGTAAATGATTTTTATTTATTTTTGTTTTTTTTTATTGAATCATAACTGTGTACATTAGTTCAATCATGAAGTACAGTGTGCAGGCTTCATATACAATCTGAGATAATATTATTATAAGAGGTTGGTGACCCAACATCTTCTCACTGACAGATCCCTGATCTTGTTTGGCTGACAAGATGCCCAACTAAATTGTTATTTTCCCAGCCCCTTTTTCAATTGGAATGGCCAAGTTCTGGGATAGATGCTCCTGGCTGGGCCTGGCCCTTCTTTTTTCTTCCTGCCTTGAAAGCATTATCTTTTGTAGACCTTTTATGAATAATAGGCTTTCAATTGCCTGAATAGAAATTAATGCTTGGAACATAAAAATGAAGGAATGCATGAAACTTATGCATGCCAAACATTTTATTTAGCAATATATTTAAGGATTCTAAGTGTATCTCAGCACTCCCATACAGAATATTAGCTATATCATTGAATCATCTACTATAGAGTACCTTAGAGTTCTGTGAAGTTCTGTCCTCTCAGATATCATAATTCAATTTCCTGAATATAACCCTATCATATAACCCTGAATTTTGTTATAACAGCAATGACATATGACTTGATGTCATGTGAGTTTTTTAAAGTTTTAGTTGTTAGAGGAGACAGTTTCTCTTTCTCACTACTTCCCTCATTTGAGGTCATACAATCACTAACACTACTTCAAACCTCACTATCTTATCAGAATTTCTAATGGACTTAGAAAGGATACAATAAATTAAAGTTAAAATGTTATTTTATGTGATTTTATAGAGAGCACTCTTGTGTTATGTGTCTCTTGTCTTCCAGAACTTTTCCCTTAGGTAGGATTGCTCAGGAATACATATAGTCCCACCTGGGGTCACTTCTATTTCCTCAGAAAGTAGTGACAAGGTCCACTGCTCACAGTTCTGCCTGTTGAGAAATCTTCCTTCTTTGGTGTCTTTGAGAGTCACCCTTGGGTGTGGCTGGTACCCAAATACCAGATTTGCCTTTACCTTTCTATAAACCAAGGTCAGGCCTGTTCTTCCTTCTCTAGTTGGACAAATGGTTTTTGATAATATTTTGTCTGGCATGGGCAGGGAGGATTTTCAGAAGTTTACACTTGGTCTTCCCCCTTGTGGGTAATAGCTCTTACCCCAAGCCCTGGGCTACTTCAATATTAATAGAAAGAACCAGCAAAAGAAACTGAAAAGGAGGCATTTCAAGAAAAGAATGGGTTTGGCAGTGCCTGTGGCTTAGTGAGTAGGGCACCAGACCCATATACTGAGGGTTCAAACCTGGCCCTGGCCAAACTGCAACAAAAAATAGCCAGGTATTGTGGCGGGCGCCTGTAGTCCCAGCTACTCGGGAGGCTGAGGCAAAAGAATCACCTAAGCCCAGGAGTTGAAGGTTGCTGAGAGCTGTGTGACGCCACGGCACTCTACCGAGAGCGATAAAGTGAGACTCTGTTTCTACAAAAAAAAAAAAAAAAAAAAAGAAAAAGGAAGAAAAGAGTGGGTTATCCATGTTGTGGGATAGCAGTAGCCACCCATTCCATTAGTGTGAAGTATCCACTGGATGCCTGTGCCACAGTTTCTCCATTCTACTATTCATGAACTTTTGGGATATATCCAAGTTTAAGACTAGTGTTGCTTTGAGAATGCCACACCAGCACATCCCTTGGATTCCTGCCAAAAGTGCATAACCTCAATCTAATTGTGTGAAAACACCCAGCCAACTCAAATTGAGAGACATCTACAAAACAATATGTGTGTCCTCTTGAAAAATGTCAAAGTGGAAAAAGACAAAGAAAGTCTGAGGAACTTTTCCAAATTAAGGAGTACTAAAAAGATGTGAAAACTGCATGATGCTAGATCAGATTCTAGTCTGGAAAAAATATAAATAACTTTATTGGGGTGGCTGGTGAAGTTTAAAAATGAAAAAAAATGAAAATTTGGCTCAGCACTCATAGCTTAGTGGTTAGGGCGCCAGCCACATACACTGAGGCAGGCGGGTTCAAACCAAGCCCAGGCCTGCTAAACAACACTGGAAACTACAACAAAAAAAAATAGCTGGGTGTTGTAGAGGGTGCCTGTAGTCCCAGCTACTTGGGAGGTTGAAGCAAGAGAATTGCTTAAGCCCAAGAGTTTGAGGTTGTTGTGAGCTGTGATGTCATGGCACTCTACCAAGTGTGACATAGTGAGACTATGTCTCAAAAAAAAAAAAAAAAAGATAGTATTCTCTTGAATTTTCAGAGTTTTTTTTTTTTTTTTTTGAGTCTATCACCCTGGGTAGAATGCCGTGGCATCATCATAGCTCACAGCAACCTCCAACCCTTGGACTCAAGTGATTCTCTTGCCTCAGCCTCCCAAGTAGGTGGGACTACAGGTACCTGCCACAACACTTGGCTATGGGGTCTTGTTCTTGCTCAGGCTGGTCTCAAACTCCTGAGCTCAGGCAGTCCACCTGCCTCAGCCTCCCAGAGTCCTGGGATTACAGGTATAGGCCACTGAGCCCAGCCTAAATTTTCAGTTTTGAGAATGCTCTTATTCTTAAAAAACATAGAGAAACATTTATGGACAAAAGAGAATGATAATGATGTCTTTGGCTTACTCTCAATAGACTCAAAAATTAAATTTTATAATATTTTTAAAAAGAGTGCTGGCTATATGGTGGCACCTGTAGCTCAGTGAGTAAGGCACCGGCCACATATACCGAGGCTGGTGGGTTCGAGCCTGGCCCAGGCCTGCTAAACAATAATGACAACTGCAACCAAAAAATAGGCGGATGTTGTGGCAAGCGCCTGTAGTCCCAGCTACTCAGGAGGCTGAGGCAAGAGAATCACTTCCAGCAGTTCTCAACCTGTGGGTGGCGACCCCTTTGTAACAATGAAAATACATTGCGTCATTAGGAAGGTTGAGAACCACTGGTAAGCCCAAGAGTTTGGAGTTGCTGTGAGCTGAAATGCCATGGCACTCTACCCAGGGTGACATAGTAAGACTCTGTCTCAAAAAAAAAAAAGGAAAAAGAGTGCTAGCTATGATGACATTGCTGTCTGCATTTTTGGTACACATGGCTATCTGTCTGTGTTGAGTGAAAATGGAATGGCTGGGTTGTGGCCACCTTTGGTGGATAGCCCCAGTATAGTTTCCTCAGTTGGCATGCCCACCTGTAGAGCACGAGAGAGATTCAGTTCCCCACTCCATGGCTTGCCTTTCTACTTTCTTAATGCCATTTTCCCTCAGTATTTTGTTTGAAAAATTTCAAACTTACTGAAAACATGAAAGAATTTTGTAGTAGCACCCACGTTGCCACACTTCCTAGATTGCATTATTGCCATACTTACCTCACTGCATATCTATCCAAAAAACATCCTTCTATCCACCATGTTTTTCTCATTTGAAAATAAGTTGCAGGCATGAGAGCACTTCACCCATAAAAGCTTCAGTATGCTTATCATTGGCTAGAGAAGTTCAGTATGTGTTTACATGTCTTTTTTTAGGTCACGTTTACATACATTGAAATGCACAAAACTAAAGTATATGTTTCGATGACTTTTTTTTTTTTCTATTCACAAAGAAAAAGCTCCAGTCCATCTTTTAATTTTTTTGAAAAATTCCTGACATTACAGAACTAAACTGAAATGTATTAATATTCCACTCTTACATTTCCATGACAAACACAAAAATTCATGAGCCCCCCCCAAAAAAAAAACCAAAAAAAAAAAAAAAAACAGGGAGAAGCTTATAAAACTAAATATGGATGGATCTCAGCATTAACAGCTGAACAGAGAAAGGAATTAAAACGCTTTAATTAAAAAATCAGGAGTGGATGATAAAGTGTGTAGAAACTGAAAATTTACAAACTATTTAAAACCTGGAATCGCTGACTGTTCAGAAACTACACAGATGGATCATGGGTGGTGGTGAACAGCAGAAAGGGATAATGGATGAATCTGCATTGTTC
>CAUYON010193291.1:0-11914 GCA_963573935.1 Arctocebus calabarensis | reverse complement strand
TACTTCTCTCATCTTAATTATAATCTATAAATGTTAGTTAACATATTGATACATTAAGAAGCCATGGGTGAAAATCAATGGGGGGATACATTCCATTAATGAGTGTGGACATACAATGGAAAAATCAGACAAAAATGATGGACTGAGTGTGGAACCAACTGATGCAGTTAAGGAAGGCAACTCGAATGGCAACTCATTTGAGCTGAGGCTTGACTGTGCTTTTGATTGTCTCTGTAGAATAAGGAAAAACAATGTTTTTCATCTTTTTGAATCTTCCATTTATCTTCCAGTAAATTTGTATCTTTATGCAAAGCTTTGGGAGAACAGTTACATATAGGATTGAAGTTTAGATTATTGTTCATACGTTTTCAACTTCACGCCTAAGGATACGTACTATTTTGGACAATATACTGGCTATACATTAAGATGACAGTCTTTAAAAAAAAATTCTTCTATGTGTATATGTGGTTTCCTCTTTTTAAAAGTTCACGCCTATAAAGTTTTGGGGAATATTTTTCAAAACTTTGATGCTAAAGGATTAACTTTTTATGTGATATAGCCACCTTTATGTTTCCCATCAAAAATGTCAAATTCGGCTCAGTGCCTGTGGCTCAACGGGCTAGGGTGCCAGCCACGTACACCTGAGGCTGGCAGGTTCGAATCCAGCCTGGACCCGCCAAACAACAATGACGGCTGTAACCAAAAAATGGCCGGGCGTTGTGGCGGGTGCCTCTAGTCCCAGCTACTTGGGAGGCGGAGGCAAGAGACTTGCTTGAGCCCAGGAATTGGAGGTTGCTGTGAGCTGTGATGCCACAGCACTCTATCCAGGGTGGCAACTTGAGGCTCTGTCTCAAAAAAAAAAAAAGAATAACATGTATTTATTTAAGAAAGTTTTAGTTTAAGGCACTTGAAAGCATGGAAAAAGGAATGGAGTGGTTGTTTCCCTAATGGTTAAAACAGAGAATAGATGGGTGGTTACCAGGAAGGGGGAGGAAGAGGCAATGGGGAGAAGTAGCTCAAAGGATACCAACCGTCAGGATGCAGGATGAAGAAGTCCAGAGAGCCAGTGTAGAGCGTGAGGCTATAGTTAATAGTACGGAGTGTCCCAGAAGTCACCCGTAAAGTCACCATACATAGGGAAAGTGAGAAATTGTAGCTAAATGTACCTTTATTTACAAAATATGTATGACAAAATTTTATAAAGAGGTAGCCAACGTGTAGAGAATATTTTGTAAATCTATTTTTTGTTTATTATTGTTTGGGATTCATTGAGGGCACTGATTGCATTAGTTAGATAAAGTCCCCCCTATCATTGTGTCCCGCTCCCAAGGGGTTTGTCATACTCTGTGCCCCCCCATTGTTTTGTTAATCTTTTGTAAAAATTTTATAAAGAGGTAGCCAACATGTAGAAAGCTCTGTTGTGAATCTTTTGTAAAACTTTGCCATGCGTATTTTGTAAATAAAAGTATTTTTAGCTACAATTTCCCATTTTCCCCTATGTATGACAACTTTAGGGGCAACTTTACAACACCCTGTATAGGATTGTATGCTAAAAATTTGCTAAGAGAGTAGATTTTAGGTGCTTTTACCACCTCCTACCCTCCACCAAGCACACACAGAAGTAGCTATGGAAGGTGATGGACAGGTTAATTTGCTTGGCTGTCGTAATTATTTCACTATGTATATTATATCAAAACAGCATGTATACACCTTCAGAGGTATCCGGCTTTGTTTTTTTCTCTGCCATACATTGGAAGAATAAAAGTCCTCTTGGGCCATACATTAAATACTAAAACACTAATGAAAGCTGATGAGAAGAAAACAAAAAAAAAAGGTCCATGCATAACTTTTTGTGATATCCAACACCACAAATAACAAAAAAAAGTCCTTACAAAATCAGCATGTGGCTGACCTGCCTTAGACACCCCTGTCTTAAATAGACAGAATTTTTAAAAAGTTTTTCCCCCTGTGCCAGGGAAATAGTAAAAACAATTATATTGCTTTGATATTAAATATGTGCTGAAGATTCTCCATGTGCAAAACTTTTGGCATTATTTGGAAGGTGTCATAAGTAAGAAAACAGAAGGTATTTCTGACCTAGTAGAAAAGCTGGAAAAAAAGCTAATAGGATTAGGGAAACAGTCTTTTCATTATGATTTGCAGGGCTATGGAAAGTGGGTCAAAGGTAAAATCTGGAATTGTCCCAGCTTTTGCCTGAGCCTGGTTTTTTAGAAAATGACAGAAATACATTTTTTATAAGAACCTTTGAGGTGCTTTATAAAAAATTATAATGAAAAATTATAATTTAAAGGTAATATATAATATCACTCTGTCAGGCAAAACAGAATTTTATAGTGTTAAATATTTTAGCAAGACGGTTCCCAGGGAAACGGACTCTAGAAAATATTGAAGGGGTGAAATCAGTTCAACTCTTCTTGCTCTGAGGTAACTTGTATCTTTTCTTTCTTCTTCCCCGAGATCAACGTTGGATGCTCCACGGATAGCTCATCTTCCGATCCCGTGAAATTGGAATTTTCCAGGGACTTTGGGGCGACCTGGCACCTGCTGCTGCCCCTCTGCTATCACAGCAGCAGCCACATGAGCTCCCTGTGCTCCACCGAGCACCACCCGAGCAGCACCTACTACGCGGGCACCACGCAGGGCTGGAGGAGGGAGGTCGTGCACTTCGGGAAGCTCCGCCTGTGTGGGTAAGGCGCTGCTGCCTGGCGCCACGTGCGCTTCTCATTTGACAGGTGTCCCCAGAGGCGTCACTGACTTGCTGCTTTACCAGGGGGAGCACTTCCACCTGATGCTTCTTCCCCAGTTCTCACTTGCAGCAGAAGTGACAAAGCCATTAACTCACTGTCTGAAGGCAGCTTGACGAGCTTCCCGCGGACTGCCCCCTGGAGTGGGGTTCATCCCCCAGTGGGTGCTGATTAGATCAATTAGCAATAGAAATGTGCCTCTCCTCCTGTCCACCTCCACCTCACGCTATAAATGCTGTTAGAGTTTTATAACTTTTGAACATCTGTCTCTGTCTCCCAATCAGGGAGAGGACATGTAGGGGGGACAGAAACCCCCAGAGTGATCCTGGGGTCTCATAGGCAAATTGTTAACACATTTCCCACAGGCGTTTCCACATTTCTCCCTCTCTCAGCCCTCTTGTTTGACTTATTTGACTTAGTCTGTTGAAAAGTAGTTTGAAGATAAAGGGCTTAAACCCTAACAGAAAGGAAATAAAAAGTCTATTTCAAAAAAAATAAAACTAATAATATCCATGAGCCAGGAAATCAACAAAGCAGGCAGCCTCAGAACTTCTTTTCTCAGAATAAAGAACTTGTTCTTTCAGAGTATGTCAGAAAAAGAAGAAAGTCCTAACGTAGCACTCCCAAGATGGAAATGCATTTATATTCCTGATGTGAAACTGAGCATAATTAGAAGTCTTGGATCTTCAAGCAAAACTACTAATACCTAGTACTTTTCCAAAAGGGTGAAAGTGGATTTTCCAAAGTCCACATTCTCTTTGAACTTAAATCCATCCCCTCATCATTATCTCATCAGCATAATTTTTATAATTTGATTGCTAAGGGCTTTAATATTTTGTGTTGTCAACTGTGTCATTTCCTAATCCTTGCTATTACACCAGGACATTATTCTAATAGAAAATCTAACTCTTTAAAAAAAATAATAAGCATTGCTAAGCGAAATGCCCTCAAGGTTCTTTAGAATTGATAGCCAGAGGAGACGAGGGAAGTATTTGGAATTCACAGGAACACAACATTCTAAAAACTCAGCTCGCACAACCAGAAAGCTGCCACTGATGGGGCGGGGAGCATATCTGTAGAAGAGTTGGGCAGGGGGAAGTAGCTCAGGAAATACTTTTGATCCCCTATCAGTTGTATTATTTAAGATTGTATGTTGCAAGAAATATAAAGAAGTTTATAAAGAAAAGTGGAAGATTATATTGGAAAGCTATTGGGAACTGCATGAGCTCTTTTCAGGAAGGATGAGGGCCTCAGCTACAGGAATTTGGGAGCCTTGATTTTATCATAGTGACATGAACATCACTCTGCAAACCACAGCTTTTATTTCCCGAGACTCTTAATTCCAAATTTCAAAAAAAAGAAAATTTGAAGCTGTCAGCTATGGCCAGAAAGCCAAGTGTTCCACAGAAGCACAGCAGCCAAAAGAGCATTTCTATGGTAGGCAGGGAGAGGCCTGGGAAGCCAGTAGGCACTGCTGCAGCCTGAATACTCATGTCACCTCCAAAATTCATATGTTGAAGTTATTGCCCCCCAAGGTGAAAGTGTTAGGAGGTGGAGTCTTTTAGGAGGTAAGAGTGGAGCCTTCCTGATTAGCCCTTTTAAAAGAGGCCCCGCAGAGCTGCCCTGGCTCTTCCACATGTGAGGACACATCAGGAAGGCCCTAACTATAAACCAAAACTGAACCCTGGCTTGGCGCCTGTGGGGCTAGAGCGCCAACCACGTACACCTGAGCTGGCAGGTTCGAATCCAGCCCGGCCGCCAAACAACAATGACAGCTGCAACCAAAAAATGGTCGGGCGTTGTGGCAGGCGCCTGTAGTCCCAGCTACTTGGGAGGCAGAGTCAGGAGACTCGCTTGAGCCCAGGAATTGGAGGTTGCTGTGAGCTGTGAGGCCATGGCACTCTATCCAGGGTGACAGCTTGAGGCTCTGTCTCAAAAAGAGAAAAAAAAGTGAACCCTCACCAGATACCGAATGTGTTGGCTCCTTAATCTAAGACTTCCCAGCCTCCAGAACTGTGAGAAATAAATTTCCGTCATTGGTAAGATACCCAGTTTATGGTATTTTTCTTCAGCCAGAACAGATGAAGACAGTTACTTTATGAACAGAATATCCCGCCAAACTCCGTCACAATATTGTTGAGAAGCACCAGGTTTAATGGACCCCTAATTTCTTCAAATTGCTCAGTTAGGAAGTTAGATTAAATAGAAAAAAAAAGGAAAGATGGGTTGGAAGACACGTTTTTAGATTGTATTTTTCCAACTGAGACTTGCTTCAGAAGCTCCCACATAAAAACAATCCTGTATAAGATAAGATCATGGAGACTTGCCTCAGAGGCACTGGGGGAAGGTGCCCAGGCCAGGAGAGTGCGCCAGTGTTGTGAAGACCACCTCACTTAAGTGTTAGTGATGTTCAGTGTGCTGTGCTCACAGCACAACATAATTTGGAAATCTGAACAAGAGAAATGCATATGTCTATATCTTCACCCACTGGTGAGAAGAAACTTGTAAAAGACAGTCCTGTGAGACTGTCCAGAACTTGGACTGCCATGTTGTTTGTATTCCATGTCATTGTTGCTTCCATGAAAAAAAATGCATCATGAAGGCATGCCCATTCTCAGAATGCTATAAATGGACTTTTCAAACTGCCTTCAGCCATTGCTGTGAAGAGAAGAATTTTGCCTTAACAGTGTTGTCTAGTCCTTGTTTGGGGAAAAGAATTAGCACTCTTCTTAAAACCCATGCAGGCATGAATTGCTGGAAGGCAAAAGTTAAATTTTCTCCAACTCAGTGAGTCATTCCTTGGTTTGCATTCAACATGACAAAAAATAATAGCACAAGAGCTAGCTGCTAAAGAAAAACACAAAATCTGTGTTTAAATTACCCTTTCTGTGTACTTGAGGGACACTAGATATACAACAAAAGTATATTAAAAGGTTTCCAGGTGCAAAATGGCCATTTTTGCCTCGACTTACAATTTACATTCAAAAAATAAGTATTGAGCTTGGATCTGATTTTATTCTCATCACTTTTGTTTCCTTTTAGTCTAGAGTCCTCTTTTGTCTTTACAACTTCTTAATTGTTTTTGCTTTATGCAGTTTCATAATGAGTCCACTAAAACCCCTATTTAATGAAAGCAGTGTTGTGTGCTTGAAATCTTAAGTTTATGTTTAAAAAACAGATCCTTTTCACTACAACTGGTTTAGGATAACAGATGCTAACATTTACCAAGGAGGGTGGCAGTGAGAAACTTCCAAAATAAGATTTCAGCAGGAGGGAACCACAGTGAACCCAGACCCGTCAGCCCATTTATCATAGCACTTGTGGTTTCTATGTCAAGGCAGGTGAACAATAATAAATATCCCACAAGGTGGTTCATTTGTATTTGGAACATTTGAATAAATAAGAAGTTCAAGAAAAATCCTTGTAGGCATTTGTTCAAAGGAAAACTCTAGCCATTTCCCTCAACTCAGCAGTCTGAAAGTTCAAAAGGTAAGAAGTGCTTCTTGCCAAGACTAAACTCTGAAAAGTATTTGAAAATAAAGTTTAATTATGAACTGGCACTTTGGGGAAAGTTTACTATAGTTGCAGTCCTGATATCAACCATGAAATTAGGATTAAAATTAAATGTGGGAGTATCCAATGTACTCAGCCCTAATATGAAGCTAATTTATAGCTTTCATATGAAGGCTGATTTTTAAATGATATATATTGCCTTATTTATTTATATATTTTGTGTATTGTAGAAATGGAGGTCTTGCTGTGCTGCCTATGCTGGCCTCAAGCTCCTGGACTCATGCATGAGCTATAATATGTCTTATTTTTGAGAAGCCCTGAAGTATTTAATAATTCTGCCGAGAAATGTAATCAGTGCTTATGAAGATGACCAGCTTGGGCTAGAAGCAAGAGAATGTATGTTTTATCTTAGACTGTGCTATGCTAATATCAGGCTTGGAGTCAGACTCCACTTAGAGGTATGTGACTTGGATTTTTTTTTTTTTTTAGAGCTCTTAACCTTTAGTTTTCTCAGTTTAAAAATAGGGATTGTAGGCTTAAAGAGGCTTACATATAAGCCTCTTCAAATAGATGTATTTGTATAATATTATGTTACATAATATATATGATTAAATATACAAATAATTTAATATAATACCAGCCACCAAATCCATTAAAATTGGCTATAATTAACATTCTTATTATTTTTATTAATGGCAGTATTGGTGATAGTAAAAAGCACCACCTTTAAGTGAAATAAAATATTACTACTTTATCTAAATTTCCAAAAAAGATTAAAGAAAATATGAAGATAGTATTTACTCTCATACTTCAAATATTTTAAAAATATTCTTAGAATTTAATCATAGTAGATATTGAAAATAGAGTTATGAAGAGACATAGAGGTGGTCCCCGAAAATGAGACCTGGCCTCTTGAGTAAATAAATGCTTTTTTTTTTTTTGCAGTTTTTGGCCAGAGCTGGGTTTGAACCCTCCACCTCTGGCATACGGGGCCGGTGCCCTACCCCTTTGAGCCACAGGCGCCGCCCTAAATAAATGCTTTTGATTCTGGGAAAGTGTCTGTCAGGCTTCAGAGAAATGTTAGTTTTGGGAGAAACAAGGAGCCTTCACACTCTTGGGTATTTGCCAGATTTAGACAAAACTGTTGAGCTTTAATAATTATTTTAGGCCTTTTCTGGGTCAGTAGACATTATTCTTAAATGCTCATAAAGATCTTTCTTGCACAAATTCTCTAACTTAAAGCCTAATTTAAATAAGACCAAATAAACATTAAAGAATGAGGTAGAAAAATGTACTAATAAACACCTTGTACTAATAATACACGCAAAACATTCACCTCAGTGTGGATATGAACAAATGAGAAAGACCAGTATTTACCTAAGGATCTTTGCAAAGTAAATTTCATCTTTCTATGAGTCATTTTATTTTTCATAAAAGAAGCAAGCTTGTGTCCTATCCTGTTGTTGTGTGTATGTACGTACGTGTGTACGTATGTACATAAGTATGTATGTGTCTACTTATGTATGTATGTATGTACCTCTGTATGTAGGTATTGGTCTTGTCCTTTTAGCTGTATGGCCCTCAGGTTTGTCCGCACCAAATTTTTTTTTAAATCAATGTCTTAGGAGTTGTAAAGGTTTTTACGAAGCAGAATTTTTGAAATATAAGGAACTAGGCAAAATAATGTTACCTTTTCCTTTAAGACATGGCTAGTTGCTAGGAGACCACAAATGGGTCTTAATGATTTCAGGTTACAGGCAGCTCCTAAGTAGGTTCGTTTCTCTTTAGAAAAGATGTTTAATTCCTGTTCAGTCTATGTTATTAAAAATTAAATGCCTAATGATTTTCTTCTCACAGAATTTTAAGTTTTGTTGGGGAGAATAGGCATAGAGAGTGGGAGAAAATAGTATGTTAGAAATCATCAAATTAATTTATTTACTCCAACAGTTGTTAAAAGTCTATTAGCTGTTAAGCCCGATGTCTGGCTCCAAGGATGCCACGTTGAATATGATATTGCCTCTGCCTTTTAGGAATTCATGCTCTAGTTGAGAAAAACATCAAAACAATTAATTGTAGTGCTAGCTAGTAACTTCAATCATAGATGGGACTCAATATATGTTAAATGAATAAATAATGAATGAATGAACATTTAAGTGCTGTGGAAAAGACAAGAGGACGGCATGATTCTCCGCCTGCGGTCACAGAGGAAATAATGTTTGAACTCTACATTAAAAGAGTGAGCAGGAGAGCTAAGAGGGAGCAGGTTGAGAAGGCAGGACAGAACATTCCAAGTACAGAAACCAGCATGTGCAAAGGCATGGAAGGGGTTTTGTCTTAAAGTAAAGCAAGGGCACATATTCAAGGAAGGGGGAGAGTGTGTGTCTAGCTTCAAGTGTGTGCAGCAGAGGGGTGAGGAATGAGCTGGATAGAAAGCCTGAGAGTAAATACAATCACTCTGAAATTTTAGAAAGAGAACTGACTAGAGTGTGGGGGATGGATGAGAAAGGGAAAACCCAAATGGCAGAGGTGAGTTAATAGGGGCATTGAGTTAAAACAGGGACATAATGACCTGCACTGGAACAGTGTCTTCAGGGACAGTGAGGGAGGGAAGAGGCTGAGCACCGTTGGGGTTAGACTTTACAGAATTCCGTGACTTATTCTGCAAGAATCGAGGCTTCTGACATTTAGGTTTCTACCTTGAACTAGTAGGTGGTGAGTAAAGCTAGTAATCAAAACTAATCATTTAAATGTTTACATATTAAGGTGAAGGCTATGTTAATCAGTAGGATGTAAGCACTCCAATTTGTATAAATAACACATTGAATCCCATGATGGCATGAATGTATTCATGATCCATATACAAATGACTTATAAAAAAATAAAATGTTTATTGAATTTTGGTTTTGAAGATCGAGATTTAAAACAAACAAAGTGTCCAGTAAACAGTTGGAACTCTCTATCTAGAGTTACAGAACTCACGAGAGCAGGTGTGCTCTGGTGTGAGCAAGAGAGCTGAAGCTCGGAAAGCAGGTAAGATCACCAGGCAGAGCTAGAGCCATAGTGACAGTCTGAAATGCATCCTCTACGGACGCTGTCGGAAAAAACAAAGATTATTTTCAGAGGTGTGTTTGGTTTGGGGTGGTAACCCAAGTTAAGTAATATAGGTTGGGAAAAACAGTGGTTATAGTTAAAGAATATCTTGCAAATATTCCTATCAGACTTTCCTAAAGCGACTTATCTGTTGTGTTAAAAGCTCAGTAGTATAAAGTAAATAAGAAAATAAAAATTTAAGTGATAAGACTTTGAAGTTAATGCATTTATTAATCTTTGTGGTCATTTTAGTCATTTACAGAAGCACAACCCAATTTTGTACAAATCTGTTTGGTTTTGCCTAATGAATATGACACGTAGGTGATTTAATTCTGCTAAACAGAATAATGCTTCTTCACTCACAGGTCAATATCCTTTTTTCTTCTCACAGCAGAAAAAAAGTCTTTCTCTCTCCAAAATGCCTTATACTCTAGATAAGAAGGTTTAAAGCTTTACTAAGACTCATAGTAACAATATATTTCATCTTTTAATCAACCTCCCCACACACTCACAGTTGCAAATCTGCATATAACTTTTCACTAATCAAAAACTTTATTGCTAATAACCTACTGTTGATCAGCAGCCTTCTTGATAACCTAAATAGTCAATTAACACGTATTTTGTATGTAATATATACATTTTGTATATATGTATATATACTGAACATTTAAAAATTAAGCTAGAGAAAATGTCATTAAGAAAATAAGGAAGTGAATATATATTTACTAATAATTGGAAGTAGGTTTTTACATCATAAAGGTTTTTGCTTGTCCTTTTCACATGGAGTAGACCAAGGAGAAAGAGGAAGGGTTAGACTCGCTGTCTGGGGACAGAAGGGTTGGAGGAGATGGAAGGGGACTTATGAAAGACAGATTCATTCCTAGGAAGTTTTGTTTTAAAAATCTTTATATAAATAGGTCTGCACAGTTCAATCCCTGGTTGTTGTCTAGTCATCTGGATACACATTATGTGTGTGTGTGTGTGTAAAGCTGACCTAAACTTGCCTAAAACACCACTTACCCTTATTTTATTTTGGCTCTCAGATATTCTGTAATATACTTTATTTTTTAAAATGCTGGTTACCACTTGCTTAATTTTATAACTTACTAATGGGTCACAACCTATAACTGGAAAAACTCTTGCTCCAGACTCTCTTTGACCTCTTTAATCTCATTCAATGTTTTGCTCTCTTGGAAGCTAATTCTATGTCTCCCATTACTAGGTCTATGAGATTGTAAAGATGTACAGGTTTTTTTTTTTTTTTTAGACAGAGTCTCACTATATTGCCCTCAATAGAGAGCTGTGACATCACAGCTCACAGCAACCTCAAATTCTTGGGCTTAAGTGATTTTCTTGCCTCAACCTCCCAAGTAGCTGGGACTACAGGTGCCTGCCACAATGCCCGGCTATTTTTTGGTTATAGTTGTCATTATTGTTTGGCAGGCCCAGCCTGGGTTTGAACCTACCAGCACTGGTGTATGTGGTTGGTACCCTAGCCGCTTGAGCTACAGGCGCCGAGCCTATGTACAGGTCTTATGTATCTTAAAACAAATAAACAAGAGATCTCTTTCTCTTGTTCTACTTATTTTAAAAATAATTATTGAATCTAACTTTCATTTACCTCCAAATTTACTTCAACCTTTCCGTCACTCATCACCAAGGCCATTTTTCCTGCACTTCCTCCCTTAGCAATCCCATCCAACATTAGTTTCCTCGATAATAGTGAGCACTTACATAACAGTTAATGTGCCAGGCTATGTGCTTTACAAATGTTAATATATGTTACTCACAACAGCAATATGAAGTAGGTTCTGTTATTATCCACATTGAGATTAAGTAATTTGCCCAGATTATGTAGGTAGTTAGCAGGGAAACTAGAATTCAAACCCCAGTATTACATATAGCTGACTCTTAAACCACTTTCTGTAACTCCACAATACTGTTTATATTTTCGGCCATGATATCTCTTATCTCTCCTCTTTTCTTCTTCTTCTCCTTCGCTCCTTCTCTTCTGCCCTGCCCCCCCCAAATATATTGTCTGTTCTAAATCAGATTTACCATCTGTAAAGATTGATGCAACATTGGAGTAACAGTCTGGAAGTAGCAGCAGTTGGTATAAGGTCTGGCTACATGCTTTTATTACTTCCAGGGAAGGGAAGGATGTTTTGAAGGATGAAGCCATCAAGTGAGTTTCCCAGTGAGGAGGAGGTTGAGTGAACACTCTAGGAACAATGAAAATGTATTCATGGGCCTCGGCGCCTGTGGCTCAACGGGCTAAGGCGCCAGTCACGTACACCTGAGCTCGAGGGTTCAAATCCAGCCTGGACCTGCCAAATAACAATGGTGGCTGCAACCAAAAAATGGCTGGGCGTTGTGGCGGGTGCCTCCTAGCTACTTGGGAGGCAGAGGCAGGAGACTTGCTTGAGCCCAGGAATTGGAGGTTGCTGTGAGCTGTGATGCCACAGCACTCTATCCAGGGTGACAGCTTGAGGCTCTGTCTCAAAGAAAAAGAAAAAAGAAAATGTATTCATGGGAATCTTAGTTTT
>CAUYON010193288.1:0-18038 GCA_963573935.1 Arctocebus calabarensis | reverse complement strand
GACAGGAATACATTCTGAAGTTGAAACCCCTCCTCTCCGAACACCCCGCCCGCACTTCAGTCCCTTAGAGCATGATGAACCTGCAGTAGAAACCGTGATTTTGTGTCTCCCATTGCGTTGTGTGCTAGATGTCTGGGAGCCTATGGCAGGGGCCTTTATATAGCAGGGGATCCAGTTACTACAGATCAGAGTCCATCCAGCTGAAGGGCATTCCAGATAGAAAAGAGAGCATTCTTAACTTCTTTATGCAATATATAAAGGGGAAATTATAGGAGGACTGTCAACACTTCCTTTTTGGGATTAGATGAATAGAAAGCTATTAATACTTTTGCTCCTGAGAGAAGATTTAGGGGAAATTTATCCAAGTGTGAAAAGTGGTTTGTTCTAAAGCCTCTAATAAATACATTTGAGTAAATCAAAAAAATAGAAGTGTCTTCTAGCACTTACGTCTTTTTGTCTCAAAAGGAACTAAAATTAATCTAAAACTGAGACTATATCTCCTAAACCTGGTCTCTGTTCAATACTCCTTTTCAGTATAATGTCACCATCATTTGTCCAATTTGCGTGTAAGCCAGAAACCCGGGGATTATCTCTAACATAATAACTTCTTTGCCTTTACTTCTTCAAGATTCAAGTAATCTCCAAGTTGTGTATATTTCATATTCTACATGTCTCAAATTTTCCAGCTTATTCCCAATTTCTTGCCAGCTCCTCTGTCAAAGTTACCATCATACTGGACTAATATTCTAACCTATTAATCAGCCTTCCCTGCAGGCAGTCCTGCGCTCCCCCCCCCAATCCATTTCAATCCATTTTCCAGTCTGAAGTTCGTCTTTCTTGTTGTCTTCGATGCAGATTTATTTATGTTGCTTTTTTTATTCTCAGTCTCTAAAACTCTTCCAAGTATATTAAGCAACTAATGATGTTTGTCCAGAAAATTTCCACCCTCCTTATGATCATAACACACTCTAAATGACTTTTAGGAAACCACCTCTCCCCAGAGTAGTTTGAATGGGATTACCCCACCTCCAGCTCCACAGTTATGGATGACCTGGTTGTCATACTCTTCCCTGGACACAGAGTTTCTTTTAGAGAAGGGCATTTAACCCATACCTAAGCCACTTAGAGCCACACCTAAACCTCTTTACCCTAAGGAATCAGTTCAAGGTAGGCATATGATTTAAGCAAATCCAGGTAGGGAGCTTGACTAGTTCTTGCAATCGTGATAGGAGCCAGATGAAAGATGAAACTGGCACAAGAATGAGGGTAGAGTCAAGGGTTCTCAGACAGCCAGAGCTGGGACATGAAAACATCCTATGGATAAAATTGTGCTTAGAATGAGTCTGAATGCTGGACTTCACCGTTACATAAGCCAATGATATGTTTTCTTTCTTTTCTTTTTTCAGGCAGGTTGGATTGAGTTTATCATTACTTGCAACTGAAAGATTCTTAGCTAATATCCACCCAAGCATATACCATTGCACGTGGAATAAAGGCAAAAGTCCTTAATACATCTTGATGTACATTTCCATCTGGCCTCACACGCCCACATGTAACTTTCATTCATGTTATTTCCTCTTTCTGAAACCCTCTTGGCCTCCACACACCCAATATTATACTTTTTATCCTATTTATCCTTTACCTCTCAGCTCAAAGGCCTTTCAGGAGTCCTCAGCCAGACCAGATCCTATCATCATTCACTCTCAAAGCCCAGTAAGAATTCAAATGGTACCTATACGTATAAAAAAAAAATTATTTATTTGTGAGATCATTTCACAAATGCATGTATCTCTCACTTAACTATAAGTTGCATATTAAAAACCTCTCAGTTTGCACACTAATTACAATTCCTTACACGCAGTAAATGCTTGATTATTTTGTTATTGTTGAATGAATGAATTTTAAGGAAGTCAATGAAAAGAAGACATTCTCTTAGCCTAAGTTTCAGTTAACAAGACACTTTATTACATAATTTGAATTGTATTTGAAAAGAAGAGAGTCTTGGTGAATATCATACAAAATGAAAAGAGGTTAGTAAAATTTATTTTAAAGTCAAAGTGTGAGGAATTTTCCTAGTCATATCTAAGCAATTTATAAAAATGGGAATTTTTTTTAAAGATGTATCAAAACATTATTTTTATCTGGTGAAAAAGTCAAACAGATGAATTAATATCCTTTTAGAGTAAAACGTTGAAGGATAAATTTGTTTTTAATGTAACTCAGCCAGAGGGGGCAGAATGCAACCAATGTATTAATTGAGAAGTAGATGGAATGATTTGGGGAAAAAATAGGATTTCTGACAAAGTTCCTCCTTTGGTTTAGAGCTGCAACAAAGAAGCTGTTAAATGTTTGCAATACCATTTCAACATGCAGACTTGCAGCTATTGGAAAAAAGAGTTTGGAATGATTTTGTTATATTACAACTTGCACAGTCCATCACGATCAAAAGACAACTTTAAAAGAATTTCAGTTTTAAAAAGTTGTATTTCTGCATCATATTTTTTTCTATTCCACACCCCTACCAGAAGAAAAACAGATGTGGGTAACATTAAATTGACAATGTTGCTGCTCAAAATAGTTTCATAAATATAACAGAATTTATTATACACTTAGTGGAATAATACTTAGTAGTTTTATTGTTACTTTCAATGATGGCTGAATTATTTTCATTCAGAGTTTATTTGGACTTTGAATGAGCTGTGATATCACAATTAGGGACCCCTAGAAAAGTAGAATAGTCCTCATTATCTGTGGGAGATACATTCCAAGATGCCTGGTGGATGCCCCAAATCACAGACAGTACTGAATAGGCAAGTATGCTATGCATGAATTTCTTTTTCCTTCTTCACAATTTTACACATAGAAATTCATTCTCTCCATGGATTTTAGCAACCTCAGTGTGTGATTTTATTTTATTTTTTTTCTTTCTTATTAAGTTGAGAACTTTCATCTTTTTGCTTAAAGAAAACACTTTACAACTTCTCTTTGGCATATCCTAACTGCCAGCATCACCACTTTGGAGCCATTATTAAGCAAAATATAGGTTACTTGAACACAGGCACTGAACACCATCACAGCCATTCTGATCACTGAGAAGGCTTCTAAGTGACTGATGGCCAGGCATACATAGCTCAGCTATGCTGGATAAAAGGGTGACTTGTGTCCTAGGCAGGATGGAGCGGAGCACCAGGAAGTTCCATCATGCTGCTGTGAACAGTGGGCAATGTGAAACTTAGGAATTATTTCTGGAATTGTCCATTTAATGTTTTTGGACCAAGGTTGAATGTGGGAAACTGAAACTGAAGAAAGAAAAACCATGGATGAGGGGGGAATGCTGTCAAATTTAAATGCTTGTATCTTTAAATTTATTTTTTTCTTCAACTTGAAATGTCCTCCCTTCTCATTTATGCCTAATCCAAGTTCCCCTCATTTTCAATAACATGGAAAACTGGCACTTCATAAGCTTATTGTTTTTTCTGTACCTCTAGACTAGTGCACATAGTATAGAGGGAACAATGACTTCCAATTATCAATTCAAAGGCTATATTTTCTGTATTCCAAATCACCTGGAAAACACATAAATTAGATCTCCCCAATTTGCTTCCCACCTGTTTTCTCCCTCTTCCAAGGTTTGGATTCAACAAATCAGAGAATTGAAGGAATCTGAAATATTAAAAAACATGTTTGTATACCCTTGCTTATAGCAGCATTATTCACAATAGCCAAAAATAGAAGCAACCCAGTTTCCACTGATGAATTAATGGATAAAAAAAATGTATGTACACCCAATGGAATACTATTCAGCACCTAAAAGGAAGAAAAGTTCTTACATCTACTACAACATGGATGACTTTTAAGGACATTATGTTAATTGAAACAAACCAGTCACAAAATAGAAAAGATTCCACTTATATGGGGTACATAGAATAGTCAAATCCATAGACAAAGAAAGTAGAATGGTGGTCACCAGAGGATAGGGAAGGGGGAAATGGGGAGTTATTGTTTAAGGATGAGAAGTTTCAGTTTTGGAAGATGAAATGAAAATTGGAGATGGTAGTGATGGTTGCTCAATAATGTAAATTTAGTTAATACCACAGAACTAAATGTTTAAAATAATTAAGATGGTAAGTTTTGTGTTGTGTGTATTTTACCATAACCTTTTAAATGGTTAAAATGATAAATTTTGGAGGCTGGGTGCAGTAAGTGCTTACATCTGTAAGCCTAGCGCTCAAGAAGGCCCAGCCAGGTGGATTTTGAGCCCAGGAGTTTGAGACCAGCCTGAGCAAGACTGAGACCCCCCATCTCCAAAGCTAGGCAGATGTTGTCATGGATATCTGTAGTCCCAGCTACTCAGGAGGCTGAGGCAAGAGAATCACTTAAGCCCAAGAGTTTGTGAGCTATGATGCGATGACATTCTACCAAGGGTGACAAAGTAAGACTCTGTCTCAAAAAAAAAAAAGGTAAATATTGTGTTAGGTATATTTAACCACAATTTTATAAAAAAGTTCTCTACATTTGGGAAACGCTGATCTCAGTTATTTGTGTTGGCTACTCAGTCATTGTCATAATATTTTATTCACTCATTTCTTTATAAATATTTATTGAGTACCTGCCACGAACCATGCATCATTCTAGATACTAAAATTATAGCCAAAATAGCCATGTCTAAGGAAGACACAATCTCCAGTCCCAGAGAGCCATAATTTTACCATCTCTGATATTGTATTTGTAAGGATTAGGTGGTATAGCATAGGACAGAAAAGCCAATTTCACAGTGTCTTTACCACTCCAGATGTTATTCTCTCATATAAAATATGTATTTTTCTGGAACTCAGTATTCTTCTAGCTTTGTTTTTTATCAAACATGTGATATGACTGAATAGGCATGGTCCAAAGTAACCACTCAAAAGCATCTGTATTCCTGAAGGAGAAAATATAACCAAAAGGGCATGACTCTTATTTTACATATACTCTCTGGAAGTAACATCCTTTTGGCAATAACTTAGATAACCATGCCTAACTGCAAAGGAAGCTGGGAAATGCAATCTTTATTCTTGGTATCTGTATGTCTAGCTAAAATGCCAAGGTTCCCTTACTGAGAAAGAGGAGCATGGATACTGGACAAGAATACTAAGAGTCTGCCACAATTATTTTCCCAACACATCTTGAATCATTTGAAACCTGAAAGGCCTCTCAAAGTGTAGAATTATCAAGAAGAGGCCCAAGAGGAAAGGCAATGGGAGCATTAAAGATTACATCCCTTTGAGGACTGCACCCTTTGAACAGCCCACTACATATTGGGAACATTTCCTGGATCTCATCTTTGCTGTAAGGTTTTTTCCTAATTGAAAATCTTACAGAGCCTGGAAAAGATAGCTTTATTTTCAAATTCAGTTCTATATTCATCTTATTTGTTTCTTATCATCTTTTACTATAAGAAGAAGCAAAGGGGTACCTTCAACACTCTTCCAGTAAATCTCCTTAGAGCATCCAGTTGATTAGGCATATTTTCTACTTTCTACTTTATTACAGATCCCAGTGTTGCTAAACATTCTACCACTAGATAACGAAGATCTCCTTTCTTTAATTCCCAATAACTTGTCTTTACTTTCCTTTAAGCCCACTCTATGAATCCCCTTGAGGGCCATCAGACTCTTCCACCAGTGTCTTTGGACCCTTAAAACATCCACCTTCTTTCCCCAAAGCCCAATGCCACTGTCACGGTTGAGATTTTTGTTACAGAAACACCCTGCTTGCAGATTGAAATCTGTTCCAGTTGCTATGGCTACAAAATAAGTTACCCCAAAACTTAGTGGCTTAAAGTAACCATTTATTATGCTCACAGATTCTGAGGGTTAGGAAATTTGGGGGAGTGGTTTGTGTTTATTTCATAAGATTTATAATATGGAAGACTTGAAAGTTGGGGACAGAAATCATTTGAAGTTTCATCATGCACACATCTGGCAGTTGATGCAAACCATTCACTGATGACCTCAATCCCACTCCCCGGGATTTCTGTGCATAGGGTAGTTTCAGCTTCCTCGTAGCATGGTAGCTGGGTTCAAAGGGAGAACATCTTGAGAAAAAGAGCTCAATTATAGCAATTTAGGTATTTTTGTGACCTAAACTTGGAAGTCACACGATGTCACTTCTGTCATTGGCACACCCAAATTCAAAGGCTCCTTCTATTGATGGAGGAGTGACATTTTCTAGAGGAGTATATAGAACCAGAAATTATGCTGTGGCAATTTTTGAAAATACAGAAAGGTACTACTTTGATAAATCCCTTGTATAAAATCCCATCTCAAGCACTGTTTTTAGGAAATCCAACTACATTGGTTCCAAGGGCTGCCATAACAAAGTACTACAAACTGAGTGGTGTAAACAATGGAAATTTATTGTCTTACAGTTCTGGGGCTAGAAATCCAAGATCAAGGTTAACAGTCTTGGTTCCTCTGCAGGAAAAAATCTCTTCCATGCCTTTCCTTTAGCTTCCGGTGGTTTGCTGACAATGTGGTATTCCTTGGCTTGTAGAAGCATCACATCACGCTCTGCCTTCATATTCACAAGGCATTCTCCTTGTGTGTATGTCTGTGTCCAAATTTTCCTTATTTGAAAATAAAGATGACAGTCACATTGGACCAGAGCCCACCCCAATAACCTCATCTTAACTAATTACATCTTCAAGGAATCTATTTCCAAATAAGGTTACATTTTGATATACCT
Source organism: Arctocebus calabarensis (assembly GCA_963573935.1). Taxonomy (NCBI): domain Eukaryota; kingdom Metazoa; phylum Chordata; class Mammalia; order Primates; family Lorisidae; genus Arctocebus; species Arctocebus calabarensis. The sequence continues at coordinate 11,312 of CAUYON010193288.1, read as the reverse complement.
TTGCTATACATTTGATATTCATTAAGGTATGAATTTGGGGAGGGAGAAAATTAAACCTGTAACACTTACCTAAGACATAAAAGTATGCTATTTATTATAAGGAATATCGGAAATTATACACAGGAAGTTCCTGCCACCTAGCAAATGATTAATAAATGTTAGCCATTATTATTTATCTATCATTGGATCCAGACAGACTAACACAGTGCTTGGCATATAGTGAGCAAATACTGGGCATCTTTAGGTTTTGCCTGCCTGACATTCACTCCATCTTCTTTGGTAAAAACACCTTGAAACGATCCCCTTGCTAGTGTTGGTGAGGCAAGTTGCTCAAAGTGTACTGCCCTACCCTGACCAAGAGGTGAGTAGAGGGAGGAATCAAGAGTGTCATTCAGATCCTGCCTCCCCAAAATTACATCTCAAGTAGAGTAAGGAGGGAATAGAAAATGACTGAGATCATGGATCCCCAAAAAAAGGCTGGCCATTAGTTCCTGCTGTGTGAATGCTTAAAGCTGTTTTAATTCCCAGCCTTTCCACAACGTGGTGCTTATTTAGCTTTTCTTTTAATTCTTTGTGCTATTCCACATCCTGAGCCATTCTTTATTTTGCTTAAGACAGCTAAAGTGAGCTTCTTTTGTTTGTGGAGAACACACTGAAATAGAAACTGGTTCCTGTATGTCACTGTTACAACTGACACTTGGAAGGACAATATGAAGTTGGAAGGGTCATGGGGAGGAAGGACTTCCCCTTCCCTGGATGGCAAAACGGCTATCTTCACAAGCATGTCATACCTGGAGACTCAGATGATATGTCTACACAGCTGAAGAGTGGTGAGAGTCAGTAGAAAAATGCCAGCTGATCAGATCAAGTTAGATTTTTTTTCTGACTTTCTAACTTATTTTAGGCTGAAATAAACAAAAGACAACAGGCTCATAAGAAAACAGAGCAAGGAGAACAGAAACTGCTAAGGGAAGCTTTTCCAACAGTGGCCTATGATCAAAGAGGGTTAGTAGTCAGATAAACTTGAGCTAAATTCTCTCCACCAACATAATGTTAGCAGAAGGAATGTCCAAGATTTTGGAAACTTATGAGAAGCGAAGAAGGGACCCTGGAGAAGACCTACTAAGCGCCTACGGCTGGACCTTCCTGGCCTGATGAAGGCTTCACTTAGTCTCAGCTTTAGAGACCAACCACTAAAACACGTGAGATGTTGGAGCTCAGATTGGTTTTGTCTTTTGCAGCTCGAGCTATTGCTTATCATTGCCCCCAGGAAATGTACAAAATGAGGGCTTTATGGCTAAGAGCTAGAGAGGAGGGCAGTGCTCTGAGATCAGTTGCTATGAGCGAGGACTGCCCAGTGTTGGATGTAGACGGATAGTCTACTAATATTCTAAGGAAATTGTATTCCTAGAAAAATACTTACCACTCTAAGGCAATCTCCAGGTCCCTGAACTCTTCTCTATAGAAAATAGGGATCTAAATTAGTTTACCCCCTAACAAGAGATTCTCTTCACTGTCCTTTTCAGATGTAACTGCAGTTTCTACTACACATTGGCTACACTCCCAGAGAAGAGGCTCAGAGTCAGGTACTTTGGCTGACTAAGGTTTTCACCCCAGCTCTCAGTAATGGCACACTTTTTATTCCTGGGAAACTGGATGCGATAAGTGCTATTGGTCAATGACTGCTCCAAGCTGTTTCTTCTTTTCTTTTCCACATGGGATTGGTTTTTCTTTAAATTACGGTATCCTGATCTCCTTCCATATTGTAGATTAGGTTAAGTTTATCATTTAGTTATACAATTGCCAATACACAGGAAGCCATTCTGGGCTAACCTGAGAATAACACACATTGCTGAGAGACCCAAGAGCTGCATGCAATAACTGGCCTAGAACCTGGAGAAGGAGGGAGTATGGGCTGTATGCAGAAGAGTTGCACCATTTGGGGTGGTAACAATTATGACATTGTATACAGCAGAAAGAGAACGAGGGTATAGATATCAAAAAGGAAGATTGTAGTGGACAATGGTTGTTTTAACCTGTCCAGTATCCCAAGTTTGCTTTACAAAACCTTTCCTCCCCAGTACTTGAGCCACACATCTCCAGCATGGTTGACCTGTAACCCAAACCTGGTATGTAAATTTTTCCATTCATTTTATAAATGAATGATTTATAAAGGTTCGTGTGATCCAAGTTAGATCAATAGAGTCAGGTATAGATTTCTGTGGCATTACAGGGAGAGAGACACACTCTTAATAGAAGTTTTAGTTTAGCACACACTTCTTACCAGAAGTAAGAGAGAGGCACACTCTCAGAGCTGCTTGCCTGATAGAATGGAAGTTTACAACTCTCAGGGACCAGCCTGCCACCATTTCAGGGAGAGAATCCTTAAGAATGAAGCTTGGGCAAAGGAAAGCAGAGTGAGAACAAAGAATGAGAAAGAGAAGAAAAAGCAATAAATTTCCTTTTTGCTCAGCCATGTGAAGTAGGAATAGTGACCCAGCACTTCATGAACAGTCTCCCTTTGGTTAGGGAGTTTCCTGCCTCCTCAAATTACACATTAGAAATCTGCTTTTCCAACCCTCCCCACCCGAAGCTGGGCACAAGTATGTCACCTAACACCAGACACCCTTGTGAAATTTCCTTTTAGAGGAGAGCAATGTGAGAAAGAAAGGCCACATGCAATCCATTTCTGCCAGTCAGAGTGACACAACCACCATTTGGCCTTCAGAGGCAGCACTGCTGAGTTCTTGGTAACAGAGCTGGCAGGAGCACCCGTGTCAGAAAAGTTACATTCCTGCTGCCAGTGCAAAATATAGCACTGGGAGGCAGTAGCAGTGTCCCCAGGCTAGTTCTGATGCCTGTTGAGGTGGTATCCTGAAAGTTCAGCCTTGGGCCTAGTTCTCCAAGCCTCCTGGCAATTTTGTGACCCATCAAATATCCTTTAATTAATTTCTTTTTGGCTTAACTAACCAGTACCATGGTTTCTGATACTTTTCACTTTCAACTAAAACTTCTGGTAATGATATAACAATCAGTAAAAATTTGTTATATAGATATAAGTAATGAATAAATAAATAAATGACAATTCTATGAGGTAGACATTATTATTCCCATTGTACAGAAGAAAAATAGGCCCAGTACTATAAGTTCATCCTGCCTAAGTTCACCTGGCTAATAAATCCTAGAGCAGAGATTTAAAATTTTTTTTTAACAAAATCCATGCTTTTGTAGTATGCCATCTGAAACATGTTTTCAGAAATAATCTTGTGACAGAGAGAATAGACTGGCTTGCACAGAATTCATTCCACTCTTCTAGCGTGCTTTCCCATTCTGTAGAGCCTAGAAAAGCTAAAAGTGACATCCAGACTCATGTGCAACTGGGAATATGATTTAGGTTCCACCAATGAGATGAACTTCTGTGAAAACCGAATTTAGAACTGAATCAAGTAGGAAGAAGGAGGCATCATCATTTCGATGGGAAGTATCAGGTACAGTTTTATTTGGGGCCAACAATTTAAGGCCACAGCTTTCTGATTCCTGAGTTGTACCAAGGTACTGTGGTGAAAGCTGATGGTGGCACAGCAGAGATAGTTCCGTAGACAGGTCAGCTCTGGAAGCCTTCCTGGAGGCCCAACCATGGCCCTTGTAATGGGGAACATTTGATTCCCTGCATCCAATCTTTTCCTGCATAAAGTGCTAGAATGGCTTCTACTATCTGTTTGTGAGTCTGGTCTAATACAAGCATGAATGGAGGTCAAATACTATATAACCAAGCAGCAGTATGCAGAGATTCTCATCTTTTCTCAGAGTTGCTATAAACATTTAAAAAAGTATGCATTCAAGGCCAGGTGTGTGGTTCTCACCTATAACCCTAGCAGTCTGGAAGGTGTAGGCAGGTGGATTGCTTGAGTTCAGGAGTTCGAGACCAGCCTAAGCAAGAGCAAGACCCCGTTTCTAAAAAGTAGCCCGGCATTGTGCTTCTACTTTCTAAAAAGTAGTCCCAGCTACTTGGGAGGCTGAGGCAAGAGGATTGCTTGAGCCCAAGAGTTTGCTGTGGTTACTGTAAGCTATGATATCACAACGCTCTACCAAGGGTGATAAGGTAAGCCTCTGTCTCAAAAAAAAAAAAAAGAATACTTTCAACATAAATGTATATATATTTCACTAATGAGCACCCTGGCCTTTTCAGTCTTGCTGCACTTGTAATCTTAAGAAACTGACTGTGCCAGCAAGGGTACTGGCAGGAAATAGATGGCTGGTTCGCCACGGACAATTTGGGAAGAGCTCAGTAAAGACTAATTTTTTAAGGATACAGATGAGGCATTGAGAACCCTGGGGTTGTACAGTGCCCCTAGATCTGATGCATTAAGTGGAGAGAGCCATTATGGGAACCTGGAGACAGCTGAATAGGGTCCCTTAGAGGAGCTATAACCTTTGGTTGAGGAATGCAGTCCTGACAACCACAGGCAGGGAGCAGGGAGGGAGTGACCTATCACTCTTTCAGTCCCCTGCGTGTTTGCTGGACTCACCTGGAGGCCAGAGAACAAGAGCCTCCTGAAGTCCCACTACAGCTTACCAGGGTGGAGAAAGATGGAGAGTAGATCTGAAGGACAAGTGGGAGACATCCTCCAGAACACGCGAAAAAACCACCAACCCAGGACAGTAAGACATGATGAATGAACGTAGGTTGAAGTGTTTTGTGCTGCTAAGTTTTTTTTTTTAATGCTTACAGGTTGAGTTTATTCATTCTTTTTACAGATAGTCGATGTCATCTGTCATGTGCTTGGAGGACATTTTATTTAGTTTAGCAGAGTGCCACAGAATGCAAAAAGTGGAAAGCACCTTAGAGATCTTGCTGAATACTCTCATTTCACAGATGAGGAAATTAAGACTTAGGAAAATGAAACAAATTCCTCCAAACTCATGATTTCAAAAAGTTGCAGGGCCAGAATGCACACCCAGGTCTAATGATGCCCAGTCCGGGGCTTTTTCTTCTATTGGCGACTAAATTCCGCTCTGGACTCAAGTCATGCTCATTGCAAAGTGCCAGACTATGACGTGCTGCCGTCTGAGCCCTGAGCATCCCTCCGCCTCGGTTTTATTATACTCTTCATTTTAAACGTCTACCTGAGAAGCTGAATTCCAAAGACACTTTTGCTAAAAATAACTAAAAGACACACAGGAGGAAATTAGCATAATGTGTTTTTTTAACTATAATTTACAGCATGTAATCTAAAAATGTGCGAGAAAGCAATACTAGTAATAATGTCGGGAAAACTCCCCTAGGATATTTGGTTCCATTTTAAAAAGTACCTCAGTATGGGGGGATGCAGGAGCAGCAGTCTGTGACACTCTTCCATCAAGGCAAAATGTGATGCCAGTGATTCACAGCGAGAGGCCTGACAAACACTTTGAGTCAATATAAAGGTTCTTGCCATCAAGATAAAATGAGAATTGCAGTGGGTGGTCCCATTCTACCCTCCTGTCTCCTTCTACTTCTGTCCTGGCTTAGGTGGTTGCCCTGGAAACAGTGGGGTGGCAAACAAAACCATTTGGAACAACTTTTAAAAAGCTTATGCATGAAGGCTTAATTTTTATTTGCTGCTGCTTTTCCCAAAGGTTTTCTTCCCTTGAAATGGTGTGCTTCTTGGACTACCTTGAAAGCTGGTGCAGCCTAATGTCTTTGGCAAGGTCCAGTTAGAGCGCTGGGCAGAGCTGGGCAGATAGCAAGAGAGAGGGGCTTTACTCGCTGTTATTCAGCTTTGGATCTCCACACAGATGGCCCTGGTCTCCTCCCCCACCTAAGAAATTTTCTAAAATGACACCCAAGTTTTTCTTGGCAGAAGTTATAATTCCTGGCAAACAGTTCGCTGCAGCTCTAATTATGATGACAGCTTTAATGGAGAAGATAATCATATTAAATGGTTCTTATTCAGTTCCATGTGATGAATTAGTGATTACCATGAAATGTGTTAAGCAGCTAAAAGTAAGGGGAAGGGGTAATGCACTGAGCTACAAGTTGGGGTATGAGGGATGGCAGACTGGGTGGGCAACAGGACAAAATGACCTTTAGAGAGATGCTGATTCTAATGTGTCTTGTGGCAAAATTACTGACAAAGAAACCCCCTTTTTTCCATGTGTTTATTAAAGAAAAAAATATTTGGACGCTGTTCAGTGGGAAGGAAGACTTTATTCAAGACTACTGCAGTAGGGAAGGGCGATGGGGCTTAATTCCCAAGGACAGGTGGGGATTTGTAGGCAACAGAGTGAGGGGGCATTTGGGTGGGGAATTAGTTCAAAAAAACATGAAGGGCAGGGAGATTCTTGCTGAACCAACTGAACAGCATTCTTGGTGAAGGCAGAAGAGGGTGAGCTGATAGCAAATGTGAGGGAAAAGGAATTTGTTCAGATATCAAGGGAGGGTATTCTCAATAAGCTGACTTAGCAAGATTCTTAGAGAAAATGGACTTGGTAGGCTAAAAAGGCCCAGTTAAGAAGAGAGTCTATAGCCAAAAAAAAAAAAAAAGAGAGAGAGAGAGTCCAAAGCTGGGCATTTTGGTGGCACCTGTAGTCCCAGCTACTTGGGAGGCTGAGACAAGAGAATCACTTGAGCCCAAGAGTTTGAGGTTGCTGTGAGCTATGACGCCACAGCACTCTACCGAGGGTGACAGAGTGAGACTCTGTCTCAAAAATAAAAGAAGAAGAGAATCCAGAGGACTAAAGTTTGGCAAAGAAGAGTTTTTGTCATAGCTACCCCTAGCACTACGTACTTTTACAGGCAGTGACCCAAATATGAAAAGAATGGAAACGTAGGGAAGGAAAGAAGGAATGAAGGAGGGAAGGGAGGGAGGGAGGGAAAGTTTGTAAAATTGCCTTTCAAAGTCAGGCTATTCTGAGTTTTGCTATGTATGGGAGGGGTGCAGTGGTGTAAATTTGATCTTTGAAACAGCCAAAAGACATTTAGGACCAGTCTTAAAAACTAAGAGGGATCAAAGTGAGTAATGTTGTTATGATTATAAAGCAATGAGCTGGCAGTTCTTGTGTGGTTTATAAGTATGGTTACCAAACTCAACTCATTTTTGCCTGGAACTTTCCCACTTGTAGGATTGGAAATCTCCCTTGTTTTCCAGAAAAACTAGAAAATGTTGCCTAAGGCTGCCCCAGTTCTATGATCCTGGGAGGGTCAGTCACCCTATTTGTAAAAAAAAAAAAAAAAAGCTCCAAAGGTAGTTCCAAACAAAGAGTTCCAAAACCATTTAGAGTCATCCCATAGGATGAACTTGGGTTTCAGTATAAGGTTGTTTAAAAAACAAAAACAAGTGGTTATTTGTGTACCATGGAATGCTATTCAGCCATAAAAAAGATGGAGACTTTATATCTTTTGTATTAACCTAGTTGGAGGTGGAATACCTTCTTCTTAATAAAGTATCATGAGAATGGAAAAGCAAGAATCCAACGTACTCAATGCTAATATGAAGCCAGTAGATGAACTAATGCATGCCAGCAAAAGAGAAAAATTTAGTTAATTCAAATTGGGGGAAGGGGGTGGAAGGAAGGTGCAGGGGTAGAGGCAGGGGGATTGGTGTGCTCTCTCTTAATGGGCGCGATGTAAGGGTGTATGGCACACCTCCTGCCTGTGGGACGCAACTGCAAGAGGGACTCTACCTAACAAATGCCAACATGGTAACCTAATCGTTTGTGCCCTCATATTAATCTGAAATGGAAATAAATAAATTTTTAAAATAAAAAACAAAAACAAAACAGCCCATTCATTTAGTTATATATTATATGAGAGAATAAATATTCACCCTGACTTCTATTTAATCAGAAGTACCTTTGCTTACTTTGATTCTAATAGGAACCCCAAACACCTCTCCACATGGCTGGAGAAAGCTTGTTTACCAAATTAGAATATTTATGTACCACTATCATGTTTTCTTTTTATATTAATGTATCTTTTTGTTTTGCTACAAAATTCTTGCTAATAAAAGATCTTCGAATTTGTTATTTATTGATCTGTAAGCTACAATAAATGTAGTTACTATGTGCTAGAACCAAAATGAGTGTGTGTGGTCTTCTAGAAGGAAGCATTCTTTATCTTCTCTAAATCTAATTCCTCTGTTCTTTTATTCATTTTCCCAAAGGATGTGTTATTTTTGTAGAAGGCTTTCTTTTAATGGCCTTCTACAAAAGGGATGAAGGAGGTTGAATCACAAAGCCTTGCTCAGAAAGGCCTGTTGCTGCTCCTGCTGTTTTGAATAAAACCTATGGCTACGTTATTTTATCCTTTTAAAATCTATTTTACATGCTCGCCCACTTTTTTGGAGAGAGTTTGAACTTTTTTTAAATTTGGTTTGCACCCAAAGTTTGTTTTTAATTATTATTTTTTAGATTACTATAAGGGTACATATGATTAGGTTATGTTGTTTACATTTGTTAGGTAAAGTTCAAGTTGTAGTTGTGCCCTTCACCCAGGAGGTGTGCTGTCTACCCCTACATTGTGCCCATTAAGTGAGAGCGCCCCAATCCCCCTCCGTCCTTCCCTCTCCTCCCTCCCTTCTCCCTCTCCTTCATAATTTAATCATATTTTTCTCCCAAGTGGACATGTAGTTACTCATCTACTAGTTTCATGATAATATTGAGTACATGGGAACCTTGCTTTTCCTTCTTGTGATACTTTACTTAGGAGGATATTCTCCAAATCTTCCAGGTAAATACAAATGATCTCAAGTCACCATCTTTCTTTACAGCTGAATAGTATTCCATGATGTTCTTCTGCTTTGTATATGAGCCCCTCCCTTTCTGAAAAGTGTGGGCCCAGGCGACCTGTGGGGAGATGTGGTAGTGGGAGTGGGGGATGCGTCTGATGCTCATTGGAGCTGAAGATCTGGAGATTCAAGAGGAAGCATCCTAGTGAGAGGTTGAATCGAAAACAACTTAGGCTGTACCAAATAACCATCTCTTCTAAAAGGCTAGGAAGAGAGAGCAAGTATCCAAATATGAGGACAAAACACATTAGAAACAGAGAATAGAGGCAGAAGCTAAAAATTTTAAGGTAGTTTTCTTGATTTTGCATAGGTCACAAGCATTATTAGCCTAATGTGGGCAGAGGCTCTAACCAAGCCTGTTTCTTCTTCCACTGCTTACACCATTGGACTGTGTTATTCAGTTTGAGCCACTGCAAAAATGGGTTTAGCCTGTTTAATGGGATCTCAGTTGGAGTGTGGGCATTTCATGATTTCATGTGTTTGCTTCTCTAGCTTTGTTTTTTGTTTGTTTGTTTGTTTTTTGGACAGGATCTCTCCCTATCTCCTAGCTAGAGTGCAATGATATCACAGTAGCACACAGCAACCTCCAACTCCTGGGCACAAGTGAATCCTGCTGCCTCACCCTGTCTGATAGCTGGGACTAGAGGTATCCACCACCACAACTGGCTAATTTTTATAGAGCCAGGGTATTGCTCAGACTGGTCTTGAACTCCTGGTCTCAAGGAATCTTCCCACCTAAGCCTCCAAAAATGATAATATTATAATTGTAAGCCATCATGCCTGGCCCACCAACATCCTTTTCAACAAGCAGATACCAGAGCTGGCTGTGGCACTGCTGAGAACGTGGAAGCTTATGCAAAATTTGTGGGCTCTTCTAACTCCGTTGTCAGAGTAAGTTATTGGGTTCCAGCTCTAGGGCAAGGTCTCAGCAATCTGGGCTAGCAAGAGGTAGTTGAAACAGACCTCATGCTATTTTTACTAAGAAAATAAAAGCCACCAGAAGACAACTATGACACATCATGATACCTACTAATTTTTTGCCTCGGTGGGGAGAACCTGTAGCCTTGAGGGCCACATGGGACCTTCTAGATCCTTGAGTGGGGCCTTTTGACTGAATCCAAATTTTACAGAACAAATCCTCTTATTAAAGGGGGTGCAACAGAGGAAGATGAAGCTTTTCTTGTCTCCTATGGTGCTTAAAAAGAATAATCTTGAAGTCACAAGGCCACAGTTCCCCAGGCCACCTGGATCCCCTTTCACTATTTGAAGACTTTGCTCTCTTCATCACACACTCCCTCCAGCATCTCTACATCTCATTTCTTTATTTAATCACTCCCATGATCAGATAGATCTCCTATCTTAAAATAAATCTGCCTTCCCTGGACGCTATACCCTCCACTGATTACCCCCTCCTGCTTCTCAGGCCTCCTTACGTCGCCACTTCTTTTTTCTTTTTTTTTTTTTTTGCATTTTTTGGCCGGGGCTGGGTTTGAACCTACCACCTCCACTACATGGGGCCAGCACCCCACTCCTTTGAGCCACAGGCACCGCCCCTTACGTCAGCATTTCTAAAGCAAACTGCTGATACTCAATGTCTCTACTTCCTCACATCGTATTCTCTTTTCAGTCATCTCCAATCATGTTTTCCTCCCCACAGTTCCACTGAAACCATGCTTCTCAGGATCACCATTGTCTTCCACAGCTCCAGATCCTCTGAACCTGTCCAGTTCTCCTCTTACTTGACCTTTTTGTGGATTTGACTCAGTCAACCATGTGGATTTGGGCCAACACAATGTCGCGGTTTTCCTCCTATGTCCCTAACTGGCTTCTTCTTAGTCTGCTGCCTCCTTCTTCTTACTGCCTTTTTTTTTTTTTTTTTTTGCATGTGTGCCTTTTCCTTTATTTTTTTTATTTTTACATATACATGTGTTTATTAGGTTTCCACTTTTTGCCTTCACAGAATTTAAAAAGCTTAAAATTTAATAACAATAACAATATTTAAGATAAGGACTAGAAACAAAAACTACGTAAAGAATGAACAAGGATAAATACATTCAGAAAAGAAAACAGATGATTACTGCATCGAAATATTAAGCAATATTCATAATAATAATGCCAAGAAAATAACGTTGACATTATCAAATAAGAGTATGTCTATTATAGAATGCTTTGACTCTGAGGCTCAGTATGAAGTCATCAGTTAACTTCTTATTTTTTTCCAAAGTCTCAAAAAATAGACAACTAATATTATATAAATAACTGTAAAAGAGAGTTTCAAAAAACAGATCATGCCAAATCTTATAGACAATAGAAAAAGGAGAAATATTTCAAAATCATTCTACTTGATCTGGATACACCTGATATTGAAATTGGAGAAAATATATTATTACAAACGGATATTCCTTTTTTTTTTTCTTTTTGTGAGTGAGTCTTGTTCTATAACCCTGGATAAAGTACCTTGGCATCCTTATACCTCCCAGCAACCTCAAACTCTTGGGCTTAAGTGATCCTCTTGCCTCAGCCTCCCAAGTAACTGGGATTTCA
>CAUYON010193287.1:0-18598 GCA_963573935.1 Arctocebus calabarensis | reverse complement strand
TAAAAACAAATCAGGCCAGGAGCGGTAGCTCATGCCTGTAATCCCAACACTCTGGCAGGCTGAGGCAGGATTGCCTGAGCTCACAGGTTCAAGATCAGCCTGAGCAGGTGCAAGACCTCCGTCTCTAAAAAATAGTCAGGTATTATAGCAGGAACCTGTAGTACCAGCTACTTGGGAGGCTGAGGCAAGAGAATTGCTTAAGCCCAAGAGTTTGAGGTTGCTGTGAGCTATGATGCCAGAGCTCTCTACTGAGGGTGACAAAGTGAGACTCTTAAAAGAAAAGAAATCTTAAAAGAAAAATTCTGGAAGATTCACGTTACCAGACTTCAAGTTTATAGCGATCAAAAAAAAAGCATGATATTGTATAAAAACAGAGACATAGATCTATGAAATAGAATAGAGAACCTAGAAATGAAACTTAACTTCATATCACCATCTGATCTTTGATAAATTAAACAAAAGCATACTCTGGGGAAAAAGAATCCCTATTTAATAAATGATGCTAGGAGAACTGGTTAGTAACATGAAAGAGGCTGAAATGGGAACCTCACCTCTCACCACTTACAAAAATTAATTCACCCTGGTTAAAAGATTTAAATCTCAGACATGAAACTATAAAAACTCTAAAAGAAAGTGTGGGAAAAAACTCTTAACAATTTTGGCCTGGGGAGAGATTGTATTAAGAAGACCACATTGGCAATTACAGCAACAACAAAAATAAATAAATTAGACCTGATCAAGCTCAAAAACTTCTGCACAGTTAAGGACACAATGAACAGAATGGGAGAAAATATCTGCATGTTACTAGAATCTACAAAGAACTCAAGAAAATCAACAAGAAAAGAGCAATTAATCACTGGATAAGAAAGATGAACAGAAACTTCTCTCAAGAAGATAGATGAATAGCCAAGAAACACATGAAAAAATGCTCATCATCTCTAGTCATCAGAGAAATGCAAATCGAAACCACCTAAGTTATCACCTAACCCCAGTGAGAATAGCCTACATCACAAAGTCCCAAAGCTGCAGATGCTGACATGAGTGCGGAGAGAAGGGAACATTTACACACCGTTGGTGGGATTGCAAAATAATACGATCTTTTTGGAAAGAAGTCTAGAGAATCCTCAAAGACCTAAAAGTAGAACTTTCGTTTGATCCCACAATCTCATTACTAGGATCTACCCAGAAGAAAATAAAATCATTTTATCATAAGGACAATGCCACTCAAATGTTTCTAACAGTTCAATTCACAATCACAAAAATTGTGGAAAAAATACAAGTGTCCATCAACTCATGGATGGATTAACAAACTGTAGCATATGTATCTCATGGAATACTATTAAGCCACAAAAAATGATAGAGACTTTATATATTTTGTATTTACCTAGATGGAGTTGAAGAACATTCTCCTTAGTAAAGCATCTCAAGAACAGAAAAGCAAGCATCCCATGTACTCAATACTAATTTGAAACTCGTAGATGAACAAATACAGGTCCACCCAAGAGAAAAATACAATTAAATTCAAGAAAGAGGGGAGGGGAATGGAGGAGGGGGCTTAGTAAGCTCCACCTAACAGGTACAATATAGGGGTGTATGGCACACCTCCTGTGTGAAGGATTCAACTACAACTTACATGTTACCTAACAAATGCAAATAATGTAGCTCAATCATGTATACCCTTATATTAATCTGAAATTTTAAAAAAGAGAAAAAAGATGAGAAACATTCTTGGAAATTAAAAATATGGCCATTGATTTTTTTTAATTCACTATAAGGATTAGAAGAGAAAGACGAGGTAGTCTCTTAGAAAACAGGAAAAAAAAGCACAGAGATTGGAGTCATGAGAGAAAAAAATCAGAGACATAAAGAATCAGGTTAGGAGGTCTATAAAAACAGAATAAAATTGATGTGGATATCAAATAAAATATAACAAAGAAGGCTCGGCGCTTGGGGCTCAACGGGCTAAGATGCCAGCCACGTACACCTGAGCTGGCAGGTTCGAATCCAGCCTGGCCTGCCAAACAACAATGACAGCTGCAACCAAAAAATGGCCGGGCGTTGTAACTGGGCGCCTATAGTCCCAGCTACTTGGGAGGCGGAGGCAAGAGACTCTCTTGAGCCCAGGAATTGGAGGTTACTATGAGATGTGATGCCACGGCACTCTATCCAGGGTGACAGCTTTTTTCTGTCTCAAAAAATAAATAAATAAATAAATAAATAACAAAGAAAAAAGATGAGAGAATTTTTCAGTTCTTATGGGTACTGATTTTCAGATTTAAAGATTTCAGTGAGTGACCAGCACAATAAATTAAAAACAGAACCCACACCTAGATACATTACTATGAAACTTCAGTAAAACAAAAGTAAGGAGACAGGTCTCGTGTAGGAAGACAGGTCACCTCTTAAAGAAGCCAAAGCTAACCCTTGTCAAGAATCCATGGTGCAATACTTTTTAAGGTCTGAGAAAAGCAAACTGTCCATAATTTCATGCCCAGACAAATTATGAATTAAGTGGGGAGGGTGATGGGGTAAAGAGATTTTCAGGTTTCTAAAAATTCACCTCCCACATATCCTTTACTAAGAAGTTGGTTGAGGATGTGCTCCAGAAAAACAAGGAAATAAGCCAAGAAAGGAGAAGATGTGGGATACAGGAAACAATAGCTTTAGCCTAGGAGAGAAGAAAAGGGAATTCCCAAAATGACAAATGGGCAGCATGCCTGAGAGTGGTCAATCTAGATTGAAGCAGAATTATCAAGAGCCCAGGAGGAAGGTCTCTGGGAGAAGGCAAATCACCAGAATACTTGATATGATGAAGACTTGTTGGGAGAATAATATGTTAAAGACAAGTAATTCAAGAAACAAAGGAAAGACCCTAAAAACTCCTAGAAAAACAAAAGCATTTCAAGAAGTGAAATGTCTAGAAGACATCTTTGGAAAGCAACATGTATATATATTATCTAATAATGTGAATACTACTCATTGTTTTTTCCAATGTTAAATCAACATAAAAGCAAAGGACAGAGGCAATTATACTTATGTAAACATAACATAATGTTACCACATTAACAATATTAAGTATAGGATAGAATCCAATAGAATGTTCTGTGAAGAGGGAAATGTTCCATACTTGTGCGGTCCAATGTGCTATGGGTCACAGGTAGAGATCAAGCACTTGAAATATCAAGCTGCGATGTATGGCTAGTGGCTACCATGTTGGATGCTGTGGGAATAGATGACAGATTACAAGGAGAATTGAAAGAAAAGAATGCCGGCCTCACTGTATTTCAGAATGGGAGTTGAGGTTACATTGAGCAAAGGAATCCTGAGTGTCACCATATTGATCTCTTGTGTGGTGTCTCACTGCCTCTATATTTGTCTCTTTCTCTGTCTCTGCATCTCTTTCTTTGTGTGTCTCCCTCCCTCTACATCAATATCTCTCTTTCTCCATGTGTCTCTCCCTGTCACCCTTGCCAACTCCCCGGCTTACATTCTCTCTCTGAATGACTATCTTTCTCTCTGAGTCCCTCTCCATTGCCATACCTCTATCTTTCTGCCTCTCTGTCCTTGTTTCTGTCTCTGTCTCTTTTTGTCTCTCCATGTGTCTATGTGTGACTCCCTCTGTTACCCTCTCGGTCTCTCTCTTTCATCTCTGTTTCCCTTTCTATCTCTCTGTCACTCCATCTGGGTTGTTTCCATCTTTCTATCTTCCCTGTGTGTGTCGCTGCCCCTCCATCCACCCATCAGGGAGAAGGACCACCTGTGGCAGAGGCTCCAGCATGTCTCTTCCATGGCCCCTGGGTGCTGTATCGGCTGTGGCAAGATCTTTGGCCGACTGTCTCGGCGGTATCCATGCAGGTAATGAGAAGGGCACAGAATCCTTCCTCTGGGATATGTATCTGGTTTCTACCAGCTCACAGCTCCCTTCCCACCCTGGGAAGGGGAACACAAGAACTGGATGTTCATGAGAAACTACTGAAAGCTGGCCATTCCGTTTTCTGCGTCTGGCTTCCAACACTAAGCAGAGTCATGGGCCAGAACAGTGAAAGGGAGTCAGGTAAGGACTAGGCTTCAGCACGCAGGATGGTGTCACAATTCAAGGAATAGACTGCTAAATGGGCCCCTGGTCTGGGAAGAGAGTTCTCATACAGGGGAAGCTGCTCCCCACCTTTCTCTATGATCACAGGGGGGCAGGACAAGCAGCGAGAGGAAAAAGAGCCATTAGAGGCAGAGGCTCTGCAGGGGTCAAGCATCAGGACACTCTTCAGGAGAGGGTCTCTTTGGGAAAGGGTCTTTCTGACACAGACCAAGGGTCATTCTGCTGGGGAATAAGAAACTGAAATCTGAGGGGCACCTGAAGGTGCTAGAACTCCGTGACCCCCAGAGCACATGTGGGACACTGCTGGGCCAGCTGCAGAGGCTGTTGTCGTCCTTGTCTCTGCTCCCCAGGCTCTGTGGAGGCCTGCTCTGCCACGCCTGCTCTGCAGATTACAAGAAGAGAGAGTGCTGCTGCCCGTCCTGCGCCCAGGGAGCAGATGCCCATGTCACCTGACCCCCCCAGCCCAGGACTAGCCACCCACCCTACCCATCCAATCCCACTCTCAACTCTCCCCAGCCCCCTAGTGTGGGAGCTGGTGACCCAAAGCATCAGCCCCTCTGTGGGCAGATTGCTGTGTGGGGAGTAGGAAGAGCCAGACTGACAGGCAGGAAACCCATCGCAGCCCTGTGTCTACCCTGACGAGCAGGGTGACTTGGCGCAGCCCTGGGCTCTCAGGGCTTTTTAAGAGTTGAGCTCCATCCTCTCTAAAGACCCTTTGGGCACAGCAAACCCCCACTGTGAGCAAGATTACAGCGGCCACAGTCTCTCTCCTGTGTACTCCTCTCACTGAGCCAGGGTTTCCCAATTCATGGAAAGCAAAGCCTGCAGGGTCTTGGGTTCTTCAGTACCTTCCTATATGGAATCTTCTCCAGAGATCTATATTTGTTCCATTTTGCTTTTCTTTTTTTGAGACAGACTCTTGCTCTGTAGCCCCCTCCCATCTCCCCTAGCTACAGAGTACAGTGGCATCTTCACAGCTCACTACAACCTCAAACTCTAGGCTTAAGTGATCCTCCGGCCTCAGCTTCCCAAATAGCTGGGACTATAGGCACAAGCCATGATGCCCAGCTAGTTTTTCTATTTTTAGTAGAGAGGGGGTCTTACTCTTGCTCAGACTGGCCTTGAAATTGTGGCCTCTTCGAGTCCTAGGATTACAAGCACATGCCACTTCTGTCAGTCTGGTTTGCTTTATTTTTAACAGCATTATTGAGGTAATATTAACATAATAAAAATCTCATGAAGTATACAATTTGATGAGTTTTAACTTAATATACACCCATGAAACCATCTCCATATTCACAGCAATAAATTTTCATCAGCCCCCAAGTTTCTCCCAGCTTCATTGTAACCTCCCTTTCTCTTCCCCTCCCTTCACACCTAGACAACTATTAATATCTTTACACATTGACTAATGTGCATGAACTAGAACTTTATATAAATAAAACCATATGGCATGCACTCTTTACTGTCTGGCTTCTTTTGTTCAGCATGATTATTTTGAAATGCACCCATGTTGTTATATATATATGTCAACAATATATTTTATTATTGAGTAGATTTATCTACTATTGGAATATGTCAAACTTTTTAGACATTCGCCTATTGCTTGACATTTGGGTTGTTTCCAATTTGAGGCTATACCAAATAAGGTTCTTGTGAGCCTCTATGGACAAGCCTTTGTGTAGAAACATATACTTATTTCTCTTGGGTAAATACCTAGACATGAAATGGCTGGGTCTTGTGGTATGTTTAACATTTAAGAAACCACTGAACTATTTCGCAGAGACATTATACAAGGTGGTCATAAAGTTTTTGTGCAATTTTAAATGTTGTGCCTTCCCACTAGCAGTATGGAAGAGTCCCAGTTGCTCCCAGGGTGTTTGGACTTGGTAGGCAGGAAAGGAAGCTCAGTCAGGGGACTTAGGCCTCTCTGTCCATCCCACCAACTATTGTCCCTGTGGGGACTTGTTCTTTATTGTGGGCACCTACAGAGAGGAACTGAGTCCAGGACACTCTCTGTGCAGTGCTTGACTGGAACTCACAGTTCTCATAAAGGGAATTTATGAGAACTATAGAGTATTAGAGTGTAAGTTCGTGTCCCCTGCACCATCCAAGAAGACTTATGCACATTGCATGTCATCAACTGGGCATCTAATCACGGTACTTCTGAGAATACTATTTCAAAGAAGTGTGCACCCCACCCTATGACAGATAATTAGCTGCCCTTCCCAGGTTCTAGGGCACAATGTGTGAACCCAGACAGGCATTCACACTTTCCCCATCTGCTTTGCCTTACGAGCACTGCCAGAGCCTCTGCAGAGGTTGGGCAATCCTGCAGCTCTGCCCAGAACCCATGAATGGCCTCTTGGGGTCAGGGCCTCTCAGAATTGCAGCTCCTTGTCTTTACATGAACCAAGAGTTTTGCAACAGAAGTTTCTGCCCCAGAGAACTGGTGAGAATTTCTGCTCAGCAAACACAATTATAAGATGTGGGGAGGGAATGAGGGGCTCCAGGAGCAATCGGGGCCATCGATTCACCCCTACCCTAAAGGGCAGGAGTCTCTTCCTGAATATCAGACTTACCCACATACTTTAATGAGGATGGTGTTCTCATTATAGCAGAAGACCTCATATTCTAGCAGCAATTCCAGCATAGAGTTCAGACCTTCTTGATGAACCAAGTGGGGAGGGCATAACAGAAGCCTATTTTCAAAGAGGGAACAGGATGCTCTCAGACGAGCAGGCACTGGAAGGGAGTCCCAAGGCCAGGAACAAGGGAGCTTGACCTCCTCCTGCTGTTGGGAGAAAGGTCGAGCTATGCTAAAGACTAGCCTCAAGTCAGCATTGCCCCCAGGAATCCCCACCAAGTTCAGATAGAAAAAAAGCTCTAAAAGAAATCAAAAATGTTAAACTTTGGGGACCCTCTAGCAGAGAGATCTACAAAAATCACTATAGACAATCCAAAACCTGGCACTGCAAGGGTACCTGTCCTTCAGCAGTGACTCCAGGGCACATGTCCAGCAGCAACAGCAAAGCCCAGAGGAGCATGGGGGAGATGCCCCCAAGAGACTCCTCGGATCCCTGAGGAACACCACATGGGGGTGAAATCCTGCATGAGCAATGGGGTCTGAGCCAGTGCAACCTGAGTTATTGCTATTGACATGACTTTATGTGTGCTCGCAGGCCAAGGGTGCCCTGGGAAACTGGGGGAATGTAATTATTACTTTAAATGTCACTGGGATGCCCCCATGTGCATCCATTTCCCCTACTTGTCAATCCTTTCAGTACTCAACAAAGATACATCAGTGCCTATGAGATCCTGAACACTGATGGATTTGGGGCTGCAGAGAGAAACATATACCATGCCTGCTTTCAAGACCCTCACTGTGGGGGAGGGAGCAGCCAAGCAGATTAGTTACAAAACTGGGGCTGAATTTGGAAGGAAAAGGGAAGATGGCTGAACCAAGAAGTTGGGAAAGAGCATCCCAAAGAAAAGGGAAACACATGCCAAACACATGCCTAGAAGAAACCAGAGCAGCTTCTGGGAGAACTGCAAGCAGTTCCCTATGCCAACTTAAGGTCTGGGGCTGTGGCATGAAGGGACAGGGCCGGAGAAGTCACAAGAGTCACATGGAGGGCACCAGGTGTGAGTGCAGGAGTTTGACCTTACCTGAGGGCAATAGAGGGCATTGAAGGGTTTTAAGAGGTGGGGGGAAAGGTGATCACGTTTCAGAAAGATTGTTCTGGCAGCAGAGTGGAGGGTAATTGAAGCGAGGAAATTGAGGCAGAAATTGCTTAGGAGAAGAGGAGAAGGGGTTGAGGAGGAAGAGGAGGGAGAAAAAGAAGGGAGGAGGAAGAAGAGAAACTGCTAACAGTGCCAAGCATTGTTCTAAATGCTTTATCAATAGACCCATTTAAGCCACATAACAGCCCTGTGCAGTAGGTGCTTTCATTATCCCCATTTTACAGACAAGGAAACTGACACCCAATGAGAGTAAATCATTTGCCCAAAGTCTGGGACTAGTAAATGGATCCTAACTCAGACAGCCTAGTTCCAGAACCCACAACTATTGTGTGCCTATTGTCGTAGTTACAACAAGAGTGAATGAAGTGTTGCCTAACACCATCAGTGAAGATGGCAAGGAGACAGTCAACAGCCACGCTGAGGAGAGGAAGAGAGAGGCAGTGTGAGGGGTGGGCACGCTTCCAGCTTAGCAGAGGAGTACACGAGGAAGCACTCAGGAGGAGGACATGGATCAGCAAAGCAATGAGAAGGGTTTTCTATATGTTGAATTTGCAGCACCTGTGGGTCCCCAGAGGCATCTCAGCAGGAAATTGCATGTCCCAGTCTGTAGCTCAGGAGGGAAGCTGGCTGGAAAGAGGAGGTGTGGGAGACCCTGGCACATGCTGGAGTGGGCAGCTGATACCATGGGGGCAGGTAGACTCATCTATGGAGAACAGGTAGAGAAACAAGAAAAGAAGACCAAGGTAAAATCCTGAGGAACATCCATATTTGAGGAATTAATTGAGAAATATAGTAACAAAAGAGACCCAGCGAGATTGGGGGAATAAGAAGAGAATGAACGGGTCAGTGGGATTCAACAACACAGAGATCAAGCAAGATGAGACCTGAATGATAATGCTTTCACACGAACGAGGTTAAAAAGCATAGAGAGGACTCTGGCTGGGATCCAATGTTGCTGCAACAGCCCTAGATGACCACACAGACCACTTTCAGCCATGGCCAGTAAGAGCTTGGCACAAGCAACAGGTGAAAGAGACAGCCCAGGAAGCGGTGACAGCAGCCGAGCAACAGTTCAGCAAGTGGTGGATCAAGCCACAGCGGCCAGGCAGAAACCCATGGACCGGCTGACCAGCTCCACCCAGGAAACCATGACAACACTGCTAAACAGGCCTCTGACACCTACTCAGGATTCATGAGAAAATTGGGCCTTATGAAATAACAGAGGGCCATAGAGTGATGCCCTGCAGTCCCTGTGCAGCTTGACTTGACCCTAAGCTCTGTTCCACAGCTGCCTCCTTGGTCTGCCCTCGCATTAAAATTCATGTTCCAAAAAAAAAAGCACACAGAAGACTGGGGGGAAATATTTCAACAGCATTGATAAATATTTAAAATGTAATACTCCTAAATTATGCAAAGAGCTTCTATAAATGAAGGACACGTGGCAATCCAATGCAAAAGGGAAACAGATAGAAATTAGTAATTCACATGAGAAAAATACAAATAACTCTGAACAAAGATACTCAACCTGACCAGCAATCAAGAAAATACTCATTAACAATGGGATATCATTTCCTACTATCTGATTGGGAAATAAACTGATCATATACAATGTTTGTCATGAATATACAGACCAACAGGCCTTCATAAACCCGCGATAGGACAGTAAATCGGCACAGTATTTTTGAAGAACAACTCAGTAGTATTTATCAAAATTTAAATACACATAGATAGTAACCAGAAAAATTACACTTACGCTTCAGAAACACACAAGTTCCCAAATACCTAGATCCAAATATGTTCATATATTCAACTACAAGGTAATTATCAAATAAATTGTGATACATCCAGAACATAGACTATTAAGTAGTTGCTAAAAAAGAAGAAAATGGATCTACATGTACTAACGTAGAAAAGGTCCACGATTAAGGTGCAGGACAATATGATCAGTAAAAATGGGCTTTTTATTAAAGAAGAAGGAAGGAAAACATGTGTTTGTATGGGTATGGAGGATAATCTAGAAAGATGTACATACCGAGCTGTAGACAGTACTTACCTTGGGGAGAGACACAGATGGACAGAGAAACAGAAGGAAGACTTTCAAGTTTGACCTCGTGTGCTTTTGTATTCCTTGAATTCTTGCAATACTTGTGCTTTGTTTTTATAATATCATAGCAGTTTTATTTAAGAAAGGGGCTTACTGGGTTTAGCAACCCAGAGGTCATTGGGAACCTTGGTAAAGCTGTTTCAGTGTCACAGTAGGAAGGAAACCAGTTGCAGGGTCTTGGCTGAACAGCGCACAGGAGGTAAGACAGTGGAGAGAGAAAGGGCTAACTACCCTTTCAATAAGTTTGCCTGTGAAAGAACATGGCTGAGTAGCTGCGGAAGGGTGATAGGACAGAAGGAGGGTGATAAAGACACAGGAAGGTTGGGGAGGAGGGGAAAGAGTCCACTGAGGGACAGAGTGGACAGGAGGCAGGATCCCCAGGGATGGTCCCCCAAGGCAGAGGGTCCCACAGACAGGTGTGGGATGCACCAGAAACAGAAGGATGATGCTTCTCATGCTGACCCTGGAAGGAAGGAAGAAACTGTGCATATAAGTTCAGGCAAGTCTGTTGGCGGGGCTGGGATGCCTGCATCTTCCTTGTTAATAAGGGAGGTGCGGGTTTAAAATGCAGAGTCAGAAGGCAGATAGGCAAACCTCCACCTTCAGACTAGCAGGCTCCTCCAGAAGTCTTTTGGCAGGAAGGTGTGAAAATCCCCAGAGCTCATCCCAGAGTTCCCAGGTGGGACCCAGGAAAGACCTCATCTTTCCTCTATGAGATCAACACCCCTGGTGGGCCTCTGGACTTCCCTCTCACAGCCCAGGCAGAAATTCTGACATGTCTGCTTCACTTTGTTCCTATTCAACAGCTCTGATCGCCACCAAGCCCTGGGTCACAGCGTGGATATCAGTGGCCACTCTCACAACAGCAGCTGTAGCAGCAACAGCAGGTATGTGAGCTATTCAGGCTGAGAGAGTGCAGACCTATTTCTGATGGAAGGGATGTGACAACCTCGACCTTGTCTGAGGCTTCTGAGGATGAGGGTGATAAAGTACAGAATCTTAGAGCTAAGGATAAATAAATGTTCACCTAGACAGTGCTTTCTGCAGTAATGGAAATGTTCTAGATCAACACTGTCTGATGTGGTAGCCACTAGTCACATGCAGCCACTGAGCACTTGAAATGTGACTAGTGTAACTGAGGAATTTAATTCATTTTATTTTAATTAATTTAAATTTAAATAGCTACTTGTGCCCAGTAGCTACCATACTGGACAGGACAGACTTAGAACAAGGTATCAAGCATCCCTAACCATAAGCAGCAGATTGGAGACCAGCTTTTTATACTGGTTTTGTATTCGAACACCACCATAAGCACACACGTGGTAGGTTCAGTGGAAACTAAATCGACCTAAGAGTTAGGCCCACTGGTAAATGTCAAATCTGGGCTCCCCTCTCTACAGCCTTTGAATCCAGCTGCCAGGGACAGAGAGGTACCTAACACTGTGGTCCCCAACCCCTCAGTCTGTGGCCTGTTGGAACTGGGCCACACAGCAGGAAGTGAGCAACGGGGAAGTAAGGGAGTGGCAGGTGAGTGAACGAGCTAGCAAAGCTTCATCTGTATTTACAGCCTACTGTGACACTGAAACAACTTTGCCAAGGTTCCCAACAACCTCTGGGTTGCTAAGCCCAGTAAGCCTTTTTCTCAATTCATCCACAGCATCACCTGAGCTCTGCCTCCCGTCAGATCAGTGGTGCATTAGATTCTCATAGGAGCAGGAACCCTACTGTAATCTGTGCACGTAAGGGAGCTCGGCTGTGTGCCTCTGCAGGAATCTAACACCTGCCTCACCCCACCCCACCCCCAGGAGAACCTGTCTTCCACGAAACCAGTCCTTGGTGCCAAAAAGGTTGGAGACCGCTGACCTTACTGAGCTCTGACACCTGAGGCTGGGGTGCACAGAAAGTAGAATTTTGAGACTAGTTTTTTTTTAAGTTTTTAAAACTTCTTAAAATTTATTTCGGTTGCGTCACTGTAGGTAAGTTGCTTAATCTCTCAGAGTCTTCATTTCCTCATCCAGAAAGTGCCTACCTCATGAGGTTGATGTGAGGATTCATTGGCACAAATTCTGAAAAGCATTTTGCCCAGAAACTAGGCACTCAGTACCACAGTCAATACGATGATTGTTATCCAGGACAAAGCAAAGTAAGATGTACACGGAAGTCAGTCTTGAGAGCAGACTCGCTGCTTTCTTGTAATTATGGAGGCAGTGGGAGCTATGACGCCATCAGGTGAGAGACTTTCCAGTACTGACGATCACAGCAATAAAAGTTAACACTGAGCTCTGTGTGTGTCCTGAGTGCTTTATGGGTAATCCCCTGTTTCATCCTCACCACAGCCCACTGAGTTGGATTCTGTCATTGGCCCCATTTTACAGGTGAGTAGATTGAAACTCAAAGAGGCTCGGCGCCTGTGGCTCAACAGGCTAAGGCGCCAGCCACGTACACCTGAGCTGGCAGGTTCGAATCCAGCCAGGCCCGCCAAACGACAATGACGGCTGCAACCAAAAAATGGCCGGGCGTTTTGGCGGGTGCCTGTGGTCCCAGCTACTTGGGAGGTGGAGGCAGGAGACTCACTTGAGCCCAGGAATTGGAGGTTGCTGTGAGCTGTGATGCCACAGCACTCTATCCAGGGTGACAGCTTAAGGCTCTGTCTCAAAAAAAAAAAAAAAGAAACTCAGAAAGAAAAAGTCCTTGTTCTCGTCTGCCTTTGTGTATAATGAACTTCTGTCTGGTTTTGGCATCAGCCCGCCCAGTGGCCTTGCATTCTTCCCCAATATGAGAAAGAGAGGTGAACAGTACTGAGGAATGATTGCTGAGCAGCTACACTCCAAGGTTCTCTCCTTGGGGTGGGTGAGCAGCTTGGGTGGGTCTGCCACAGGCTCTGAGTGCTCTCTGGCACCTGCGATGCGTGGAACCAGAGATAGTGTAAGTAGGGGAAACTGAGGAGTTGTTCACTAGGGCCAGGGGCTTGGGAGGCAGCAGAATTAGTGCTCATGGCTTTATCTGTATCATTCTTTCATCTGTAGATGAAAGAGCAAATGTGACACTTTTAGGGTCACTCAATACTGTTTTTAAAAGTGTCTTTGGACTTGGGTGGGATCTTCATTTTCACCAAAAGGTTTTGTTAGAGGATCTTGTTTCCACGTACGGTAGATGCTACAGAGCTGGGGTCCTCAAACCCAGTACCAAATGTAAAAGCCAAGAAAGAACAAGAATGTCCTAAGATGGACTTGAGCTCAGAGCAGATGGTTAGGGTGTGAGGTGAAGAGAGTAAAGCTAGGGATGGGGTGTGGAGTAGGGATGAAGCCTTGGGTCCAGGGAGGAAGACTACTAGACCACCTCTGTTGTCACAGCCAGCTGCTCCCTTGCCTCGTGTGAGACATTCAGCAAAGCTTCATCTGTATTCCACCAGTGCTGTGGAGCAGTAAGGCAGGGAAGCCTGGGGCAGCTGGCCCCTGGGAAACTCAGACCAGGCAGCCACAGGACCCAGGGGCATGAGACCACAGCAAAGATGAGAGGAATCAGTGTGGTCCTGGGCAAACCACTTCCTTTGTCAGGGCCTTATCTGTGAAATGGAAAGACTAGCTAGAAAACCTCACGGGTTCCTTCCCAATATGAACTCTGTACGTCTATAAAATGACCACGTATCCAAGAGCTGAACTGGGAATTAATTAATCAGCTATCAAAAGCATCCTACACCCGTGAGGAACTCCGCCCCTGAATTGAGTAATCTAATCCACCACTCACTTCCTCTGCTGTGTTCTCACCACCACCGCCCTTTCATTGGTCACAGCTGTCCTCCTGGAGGTGTCCTACAGGTGAAAAACTCAGCATCCTGGTAAGTCTTATAACACCCAGCCTTCCCACCACCCAGAATGTGTCTGTTCTCTGTTCCCTTGGGGACCCCCACCTGCATTCACCCCAGGCAGCTGTCTCCACCCTTGGTGGGCCTTCATCTTCCTCCTCCCAACTCACCTCTTCATTCTCTCAATTTAGCTCTCCCTGTCCCCAAAGGGAGAACCTCTGCCCATCCTCCCTCCAGGCCTCTATAACAACCACTCAGGGCAGCTTGCTGCCCACCGGCTTCCCTTGTCCCTGAAGCCCCCCAGACTCATACAGCCTGCCTTGTATGTATCAGGATTGGGTCTGAGGAGGGACCAGATACTGGTGACTCCCTACTTCCTGTGCTAAATGCAAATGTTGGGGATTATATTTATAGAGAGAAGGAAACTAAAATTGTATTAAAATGACTTTGAATTTGTTGTTGTTGAAAAGAGTGCCTTAAATGTTTGGGATCTTATAAACATCCCTCTTTCTGTGGCATTTTCATGTCATAAGACAAAATTCATCTTGTCCATGGTTCTGAACTGCCATGAGTAACTCGGGGGCTGGCCTTTCTCCTGCATCAAGGAAGCACCCACCTGACCACATAACTGACTATGTGACCAGGTGGTCAGTAGGGGCCAGTTCAAAGTTGTTTACTTTCTCTTTTCTGCAAAAGCTGTTCCTTTCATTCTGAGCCTCAGACAGCAAAAGAAAACAATGTACAGAGCATCAGACAACGTGAATGCACCTTATACAGGTTGACTTGATAACTCAAAAACTTAGCTTTCAATTATATATAATATGTGAGGGATTTTTCTTTTAAAGAAACGGAGCTATAGACAGAAAAATAATACAAGCGAGAGTCCTTTACACCTAGTTGGAATCCTGGCTGCATCACTTACTGGCCATGTAATCACAGGCTGGTTGCTGAGTCTTCTATAAACAGAGCTAATCAGATCTGTTTGTAATGACTGAGGGAGATCACGTATCTCTGAAGGACAAAGCAGACTTCACATATATCATCTCCCTTCCCTTCTTAGTCTGTCCCCTCTAAAGACTGTAAATTTTAAAAATGAAGAAACACCAACCACACATCCCTACCCGTGCCCCAGGGTCTGGAGGTCGTTGGCCTATCCTGGTTCTCTTTTCTTTATCTACCTTCCGTCCCGACTTGGCATGTTCTCCCTCTGGAACCCTTAGCTGAACCCCGATGGCCAGGTGCGTGAGCTCGCAGAACACCTCCAGCCCACTCCCAGCTCAACTGAGCTCTGGGTTATCCAGAATGAGGATTTTCCTGTGAAACATGCTCTGCGGCTGCTGCCTGTGCTAATAAGGCAGTTTCTGCGAAGGTCCCGCCCTGTCTTCTCACAGCCAGTGCTCAGAGATGCAGGTCACGCTCTCTAAGGGCGCAAGTTCTCTGACCCCACTAGGCTCTGCATCTACTCCCAATGGTGGCTCTCCTTTCTGTCACTTATTCCCTTAAGAGCATTGGCCCTCAGAGATGACCCACCCTTGACCACGTGAGTTCACTAGACATATCCCCAGGCCTTTGAGAAAACTTGCTCTTCAACGTGAGACTGCAGAGCCAGCGACTTCTTTCAGGTCTTGCCAACCTCACTGGCCCGGCCAGCTGTACCACCCAGCTCTCCCACTGCCTTCCCAGGCTCCTGGCCAGACAGGGCCCCACCCTCATCACCATATCTCTCTCACCAACTGATCGAATCTCCTCTGTCTGTGCTCTTGGCATGGTGGGAGGATAATTTATGTGGCCCCTATCATTTCAGGGAGAAAGTAATACCTTCTCAGGAAGGTGAAGGCTAAGAATTCTATCACTCTTATTTTTTCAGTTTCTCTTCATCCTACTCAGCTTTGTTCTTTGCTAGAATGATTGACAGTAACAGAGACTGCCTTATTGCAAAGAGAAACCCTTTGTAGGCCTTTTGTTATTATTGTTTAAATATTTGTTTGGCGGCTCAGCGCCTATAGCTCAAGTGGCTAAGGCACCAGCCACATACACCAGAGCTGGCAGGTTCGAATCCAGCCCATGCCCGCCAAGCAACAATGACAACCACAACCAAAGAGTAGCTGGGCATTGTGGTGGGCGCCTGTACTCCCAGCTACTTGAGAGGCTCAGGCAAGAGAATCACTTAAGCCCAGAAGTTGGAGGTTGTTGTGAGCTGTAACACCACGGCACTCTACCCAGGGCAACAACTTGAGGCTCTGTCTCAAAAAATTAATTAAATAATTAATATTTGTTTTGCTTTGCAAGGTTGTGAACTCTTTGGCTAATTTTTTTTTTAACTAAGATGTAAGTCCTATACCACAAAACTCACCTACTGAAGGTATACAATTCAGTGTTTTTTAGTATATTATACAACCATAGCCACTAATTCCAGAACACTTTCATTACCCCAGAGAGAAACCCTGAACTTATTAGCATTCCTTCCTATCTCCAGCCCCTGGTAACCACTAATCTACTTTCTGTCTCTACCAATTTGCTTATTCTGGTCCTTTAGCATACATGGAACCATGTACTATGCGACTCCATATCTGGCTTTTTTTGCTTAGAATAACATTTTCAAGGTTCATTTATCTATTCACGTTTCCTCATATGTAATGTACTGTTATATATTCAGTACGTCATTAACCAAGCCTCATTATGCTGGATGCGACTGTACATCAATTTGTTGATCTGTTCAAAAGGTGATAGACATTTGCGTTGTTTCTACTTTCTGAAAAGTGGAAACAATTGTCATATTAGGATGAATGCTGCTGTGAACATTCATTTAAAAGTTTTAATCTGGACATATGTTTTCACTTCTCTTGAGTACATACCTAGGATGGGAATTGAGGGTTATATAATAAATCTATGGGGGTTCAGATTTAAATGAGGGTGCCTATGGTTAGGTTACATAGTTTGCTTTTATAAGGTTAAAGTCCAAGTTGTAGTTGTGCCCTTCACCAGGAAGTGTGCCCTACCCGGTGCAATGTACCCATTGGGTGGGAACTCACCCAAACCCTTCTCTTTCTCCTCTTACTTGAATTTAATTGAGCTTTTCTGTCATGTGAGCTGCAGTTGTTACTAGTACTAGTTTCAATTTAGCACTGAGTGATTTGATTTTTAGTGGTAACTCTGTGTTTAAATTTTTTGAGCAATTGCTAAACTGTTTCCACAGTAACTGCACTATTTTACATTCCTACCAGCAACATGGGTGGGTTCTGTGTTCTCCACAACCTCACCAACATTGCTTTCATCAACCCTGTTTTCAGTATACACAGCCTGGTCAGGGTGAAGTGGCTCCTGGGATGATTCCCTCCTGTTTCTGCTCTGATGCTGGGGTTCACTTTGGGGCAGGGTATTGACTCAGATATGGTGATCGCATGGTCATCCTTTGCTCTAAAGAAATGGCAGGATGGCTGGGCGGCACCTGTGGCTCAAAGGAGTAGGGCTCCAGCCCCATATGCCAGAGGTGGTGGGTTCAAACCCAGCCCTGGTCAAAAACTGCAACAACAACAAAAAAAAAAGTATAAAAAAAAGAAAGAAAAGAAATGGCAGGATGGGAATCTATGTTGTGGTTAAATTCAGGAGCTGGTTTATTTTAGTTTAATCTTTGAGACCCTGGGATGCATTTCCCAGTGGCTGCAGCCAGCCCTCCACACCCAGGCATGCGCTGACGCAGAATCTCTGCAGTCCTTGGAGGAACAGAGCCCACAGACTTAGACCAAGACTGGGGGGACAGGGGAGACAGGATGGATGAAGGCACGCACATGCAGGACAGGAGGGTCCCAAACAGGACTGGAAAGCCACAAAATAAGGGTAGTGTGTCCTCTGTCCTCTCTGCTTCCTACCACCCCTCCCCTTATTTAAGGGGCAGACTGGTTGTCCCTGCTCACTCCCACGTGACAGAACCTGGCTGCACACAGGTACCCAAATGATCTGTTATAGTCACACCCACATGGAGAATCAGTCAACCACATGTTTGTCATTTTTAATACACCTTTTGAAACTAACAAAAGGCCAGATCAGGCCTTCTTCCCAAAAGAGAAACACTGGGCATTACTAAGTCACTAAAGATTCTTCCAGCTCAAGCCTTCAAAAACTCATACTGCTGTCACTCAAATTGTTTTCCAGACCCTCATTTTAAAATACTTTTCAAAAAGTTGACAAAGCAATCATCTCTCAGCTTTATAGGCAAACCTTGACCTTACCTTAAGGGTACATCTCAATTGCACTGCAGTTCTTCATTGCATTAAGAGCTGAATGGCATCTCACGGTTCTGAGCATTAAATCTGACCTCCACGGCCAGGGATGCTCACTGGAGGGTGCATGCAGGACTACAGGGCCTGTAGGTAATATCTGAAGGGAATTTTCGATGGAGTCTGGCCATGTCCCAGAAATGCTAAGAATCTCTCTCTCTGATACTGAAAAGAACTACAGTACTGTCATAAACTTCATCGTGTATCACTAAACTTGTCCCATAACATTAATCCCCCTACCACTTACAAATTTGATGTGAAAATTACTTCCATGCAACATGCAAGCTGATGCAAATTATCCTAAAATGGTTTCTTGGGAGGACAGGCAAGAACCTGGGGAGGGCTTATTGTACAATAACTCTCATCTCTCTTCTGTAGGCCAGGATTTAAATTTACCTCAAAAATGGAAGATATTGACTGGGACGATTTCCTTAATGAAGACTTTAGTAATTACAGCTACAGCACTGACCTGCCCCCTATTCAACCAGATTCTGCCCCATGCCGGCCAGACTCCCTGGATATCAACAAGTATGCAGTGGTCACCATCTATGCCCTGGTGTTCCTGCTGAGCC
>CAUYON010193286.1:0-57186 GCA_963573935.1 Arctocebus calabarensis | reverse complement strand
TAAATGATTTTTGTCCTGATCTCTCCATCTTACGTGTTTACTTCTGCTTTCTGCTCTTCCTCCACTCAGTGACCCTCGACAGATGCCAGAGTCATGGTCTTGGACATTTTAGCCTCCAGAACTGTGAGAAATAATTTTTTTGATATATTGCTGGATTCTGTTTGCTAGGATCTTTTTATTTTATTACTATTTTTTATTAAATCATAGCTGTGTTCATTAATGCAATCATGGGGTACAATGTGCTGGTTTTATATACAGCACATTTTATTTGGTTTCATCAAACTGGTTAACATAGCCTTCATGGCATTTTCTTAGTTATTTGTTTGCTATGATCTTATTGAATATTTTTACATCGATATTCATTAAAGATATCGGTCTATAATTTTCTTTTCTTGTTGGGTGTTTTCCTGGTTTGGGGATCAGGGTGGTACTTGCTTCATAGAATGTGTTGGAAAGTATTCCTTCTTTTTCTATGCTTTGGAAAAGGTTATGTAATATAGGTACTAATTCCTCTTTAAAGATTTGGTAGAATTCTGATGAAAAGCCATCTGGTCACGGACTCTTCTTTTTTTGGGAGATTTTGTATAGTTGATGCTATTTTAGTACTTAATATAGGTCTGTTCAAGATTTCTAATTCTTTCTGGGTAAGTCTAGGAAGGTGGCATGCTTTCAAGTATTGGTCAATTTCTTTCAGATTTTTGTATTTCTGAGAATAGAGTTTTTGTAGTATTCATTAAGAATTTTTTGAATTTCTGAGGTGTCTGTTGTTATTTCACCTTTGTCATTTCTGATTGATGAAACTAAGGATTTTAATTTTCTATTTCTGGTTAGGCTAGCCAAGGGTTTATCTATTTTGTTAAACTTTTCAAAAAACCAACTTTTCAATTTAATTTAATTCAGCTCTAATTTTGATTATTTCTTTTATTCTTCTGGATTTGGGATTGGGATGTTCTTTCTTTTCCAGTTGCTGAGACGTCCCATTCAGTTGTTGATTTCTTCTCTTTCTGTTCTCTTAAGGAAGGCTTGCAGCACTATACATTTCTTTCTTAGGATTGCTTTTGTGGTATCTCAGAGGTTCTGATAATTCATATATTCATTATCATTCTGTCTCAAAAATTTGGTAATTTCCTTCTTAATCTCCTCTTTGACCCAGTTATCTTTCAGCATAAGGTTATTTAGTTTCCATGTCTTTGTATGAATATGCAGATTCCTATTATTGGT
Source organism: Arctocebus calabarensis (assembly GCA_963573935.1). NCBI lineage: Eukaryota > Metazoa > Chordata > Mammalia > Primates > Lorisidae > Arctocebus > Arctocebus calabarensis. The sequence goes on along the minus strand of CAUYON010193286.1, from coordinate 55,965 downwards.
GAGTTTTATTCTGTGATGATCTGAGCAAATACAAGGAATAATTTCTATTATTTTAAATTTGCTGAGGTTAAACTTGTGACCAAGATGTGATCAATTTTGGAGGATGTTCCATTGGCTGATGAGAAGAATGTGTATTCAATTTTGTTAGAATGAAATGTTCTGTAGATGTTTGTTAAATTCAATTGTTGTATGGTGAAGTTTATGTCCAGAATTTCTTTGCTTAGTTTCTTCTTGGAGACTCTATCCAACACTGCCAAAAGGGTGTTAAAATCTCTGACTGTTATGGTGCTGGAAGATATCAAATTGTTCATATCTGTTATGGTCTTGCTTATTAATTTAGGAGCATTTTGGTTGGGTGCATAAATGTTAATAATTGATATCTCATCATGTTGAGTATTCCCCTTAACAAATATTAAGTGACCATCCTTGTCTTTCCTTACTTTTGTTGGTTTAAAGCCTAATTTATCTGCAAATACAATTGCAACCCCTGCTTTTTTCCCCCATTTTCCTGGATTATACTTGTCCATCCCTTCACCTTGAGTCTATATTTATCCTTTAAGATAAGATGAGATTCTTGTATGCAGCAGATATCTGGCCTTAGTTTTCATATCCAGTCAGACAACTTGTGCCTCTTTAGCAGACAATTAAAGTCATTCACATTAATTGAGAGTATTGATAAGCCTGGTAGTATTTTGGGTGTCAATTTTTTTGAGAGACCAGGGTATGTTCTTAATCCTTTCACCATTGTGGAAGTTCAGTTTTGATCAATAATTTCTGAGTGAGTTGACTTTGATGGTAGTGCATTGTGGTGGTCATTATGGAGGATGGGTCTGAGAATATCTTGAAGTTTTGGTTTAGTTATGGCAAATTTCTTCAACGTGTGAATGTCATTGAAGTATTTGACTCCTCCATCATAAATGAATCTCAGTTTACCTGGATACAGGATCCTGGGCTGAAAGTTGTTTTGTTTTAGGAGATTGAAAGTTGATGACCATCCTCTTCTGGCTTGAAAAGTCATTCTAGTAGTCTTCCCCTTGTAGGTTATGATTTTCTTACATCTGGCTGCTTGCAGGATTTTCTTTCATATTAACTTTAGCAAATTTAATTACAATGTGTCTAGGGGATACTTTATTTGGACTCAGTCATGCTGGGGTTCCGAAACTCTCTGCTATCTGAATTTTATTATCTCTTGCCATGTTTGGAAAGTTTTCCTCTAAAATCTCCTGGAGTAGAGCATGTGTGCTTTTCCGATCATTCTCATCATCTTCAGGAATTCCAAAAAGGTGAATGTTTGCTCTTATGGAGTGGTCCCACAACTTTCTCAGGGAATGAATCTTCTTTGCTCTCCATTTCTCTTTGTCTTTGAGTGTTTGGGAGCATTCAAAGGCATTGTCTTCAATGTCTGAGATCCTTTCTTCTGCCTGCTACATCCTATTATTGAGGGATTCTACTGTATTTCTCAGGTCTTTGAGGGATGGAACTTCTTGTCTCAATTTATCAAAATCTTTAGTGATTTATCTTTGAATTCATTGAATTCTTGAGCCAACTTTCGAATTACTCCTTGAACTTCTAATTCCAATTTTACTTCAGTTCTGTTAATCTTATTTGCTATCTAAATTCTGAACTCAATTTCTGACATCTCAGCCATTTGTTTATGAATAGGATTTTCTGTTGCATCTCCTTTGTCATAACTTGTGGGAGTTGATCTACTCCGGTTATTCATATTGCCTGAATTTTTCCACTGATTCCACCCAATGGTTATTTTTCACTGTTTGTTTAGAGAGGCTGGTAAGGTGGAATTAAATTGAGGGTTCCTGGAGATGCAATTAATCAGTCCTTTACCATAGTGCTGGGACTAGTGCCTGTGGCTTTTCCTCTATGGTTTTACCAAGGTTCCATTTGGTACTGCAGCCTGAGACTCTGGAGACCAGCGTGGTATGATGGGGCTAGGTGGATCTATCTTGTATTTAGCTAGACTCTGATCTATCCTAGTAGATCAGTGACTTTGGGTTGAAATCTCAGTTGTGGAGGAATACAAGCAATTAAGACATCCTGTGTCCCATTGGCAATAACTGGGAAAGGAGAATCAGACCCTCCCTCTACAACACACCTAGGGTATAACCTTGGGGGAGTCCCCAGGTGATTGGCCCAGATCAATAGTTCCAAACCAATTGTCCTGGTTAGCACAAACACAGATTAATGGGGAGAGTTCAAAAGGTCTCCAGCAACTGGACAGCAGGGGTCCACTGTCAGCTCAAGTGTTACTCACTCTGGTGGTCCATGGAGTCAGAAAGGCCTGCCGAGCAAAAGAATTATTATTATCCAGGGTGGCTGGGCTTCTTTTCTCACTTTGCATCACCATTACCCCTGGTCACTGGTTACCCTGTAGGGCTGCAGCCCAGCTCTCTCTAATACTGAAGTACATCGGGGATTTGCACATATGTTAAAGAAAAGACAATGCCTCCCTGACTGGGCCGTCTCATTGTGTGACCTGCAGGCACACAGTTCAGGCCTGATTCCTTCCGGTGATCATTGGAAACTGGAGAGTGTTCCACCTGCATCTGTGCCCTGCCAGGGGTTACCATGGAGGAGTGTGGTTCTCTCTCTTAGAGGCCATGCCTCTGCCTTTGCCACACTCCACCTCTGGAATCCCTGCAGGTCAGGTCAGGCTCCCCCCCATTGCACAGGATTGGGGAGATTTCTCTCCCAAATTGACCCCAGTGGGAGGGACTATGGAGCCACCGCCACTGTCATGGGTGGTGCTGCCACTATCTGGGGTGGTGCTGCTGGTCTGGAGTACTGCTATGTGCAGGTCACAGGAGCCAGGTGGGGAGCTAGAGGGTATGGCCACCTGCCACAAAGGTTGCAGGAGCCAGATGGGGATCCAGAGCATGGAGCTGCCTACTGCAGGAGCCTGGTAGGGAGCCAGAGGGCAGAGCTACTGACCACTGGCTGTGGGCCTCAGAAGTGGGCCGGGAGCTATAGGGCAAGGTCTCCAGCCCTGGGCCGCAGTGGTTGCAGGACCTGGGTGGGGAGCTGGGGAGCCAGAGGGTGATGCTCTGTGGGTAGCGGGGGGGGCTACCAGTGGCACCCACTGGTCCCAGGTGGTCAGTGGCATGGGTCCCACACTATACTCTTTCTAACATGGGGCAAGTCTCTCTCCTCTTGTGACTCTCACCAACTACCCCACATCCCGTAAGATGCCCTGACCAAGCAAAAATCTGCCAAACACTCCGTATTTTGCAGGGAGTAGTCTTCCAGACTGTCAGGAGACAGGGGATGGGTGGATTGGGAGTTCAGGAAGGTAGAAAGAATATTAGATTGACTTTTGGCCCAGGCAAGAGACTGCCTGGGCTTGCAGTGGTATCTCTCTGTGGAGGGAGTCTCAACCCTTAGTGTTCTGTACTTTTTGGTGAAACAAAAGGTCTTCTGTTCACTACTCTCCTGAAGCTGCTCTCATGTGGGGGAGGAAAGGGAAAGGATTCCTGTCCTCCTTGGGATGGTTTTGGTACCTGAAATTTGTTTCCTTGGAGTCCCAGCTTGCCTCAGTGGGGGTGATATGGACCTATCGATCCTCTCTCTCAGCTCACCTCCTGATCTTCCACTTTATTGGGTTGTTTCTGGCCATTATTTCTCCCTCTGGAGGGGACCCTATGCTGAAAACTGGCTTCAGTCAGCCATCTTGCCTCTTCCCCCATAAATTTAATTTAAATGGAATCTTTTTGGTTTGGGAGACATTTTAATATTTTATGAATATAAAATAATATATATTAATAGATAATATATATTTAAAGTATATTATTTAACTCCCCTGATTTACCGAGGCATAATTTACATATGATGAAATTTACTCATTTTTAAGTATATAATTTAATGTGTTTTGACATTGGATACATCTATATAACCACCAGCACAATCAAGATTTAGGACATTTCTATCACTCTAAAAAGTTCCCTTATGCCCTTTTGTAGTCATTTTCTTCCCTAGGCCTCCAGCATCAAACAACCATTAATCTATTTTCTGGCACTATACTTTTGTTATTTCTAACATTTCATGTAAATAGAATCATACAATATGTGATCTTTTGTATTTGATTTTTTTCTTTTTGAGATTCCTCCAGGGTGTTGCATATTTTATACAAGTCACAGTACAATCATTATTAATAAGACTACTTAATGTTTCCCCTATTCATCTGCCTATAAGGAAGAAACCAGTCTTTACCATCTCAGGAGAGTTAATTATTCTCATTGACAGAATGTTTGTGTTTGCCCAAATTCACATGTGGAAGCTCTGCTCTTCACTATGATAGCATTTGAAGGTGGGGCCTTTGGGAGGTAATTAGGTTTAGAAGAGGTCAGAAGAGGGGGCTTCCCCCTTCGAATTAGGGGTTGGAATTAGGGGTTTTATAAGAAGAAGAAGAGAGACTTAAGCTGTCTCTTTCTCTCTCTGCTATGTGAGCACACAGTGAGAAGGCAGACAGTCTTCAAACCTGCAAAGAGTCTGCACTGGGTATATGAATAGGACAGCACTTCAATCTTGGACGTCCTAGCCTCCACAACTGTGTGAAATAAATATCTGTTGTTTAAAGCACTGAGTCAATGGTATTTTGTTATGGCAGCTCAAACCGACTTAAATAAGTTACAAGGCTAAACAATTAAGTTCTCAAACTCACCGTAGAAAAAGTCTTACATATAAAATTGCTGAATATCATTATGGTCACCAGATGGCTAAGGGAAGTACTTCAAAGATGACCATACTAATATTCAGCCATGAAATATATAGCCCTTTTTCTAGGAGTTTGTGAACTTAAATGTCAGAGAATTGGAAGAATGGAAATTGAGAGAGAGAATTATAGAGATGGAGGCCTCACACAGTGGCTGACCCCTATAATCCAAATACTTTGGGAGGCTGAAGCAGGAGAATTGCTTGAGGCCAAGAGTTGGAGATCAGCCTATGCAGCATAGCCAGGCATCCTCGCTACAAAGCAAAAAAACAAACACACACAAAAGGACACAAGATAAAAAGGAGGACTCAGCCAGAGAAGCTAAAATGACCTATACTAGCAGTTCTCCAAGAGCACTCCCTGGACCATCAGCATCACCTGGAACCTGCTAGCAATGCAAATTCTTTGGCCTTTCCAGCCTTCCTGAATCAGAAACTCTGGGATGGAGCCCACCAACTGGTATTTTAACAGGCACCCCTTCCCCAAGGTGATTCTGCTGCACATTAAACACTTCACATAATTGCATTTTAGTCATTACTATATCCCCACATATGAACCTTCTCAGCAATTTTTTCAAGAAAAATGCACAAATTGAAGACAGGATTCAGGGCCAGGGGTCAGGAAAAACATGCATTGCTGGCCAAACAGATCCTGCCTGGGGATGAATTATGCCTAGGGACCTGGGAAAAGCTGCAAAATCTCAGATCCCCAGAAGAGAAAGAAGAGTATGTGGGGTCCCTGCCAGGCCAATGAATTTCTCAGGGAGCACAGCAGCAGTAGGAAGAGCCTGAGGCTGAGCATGGGACTGGGGCAGGCCCGAGAGGCCGCACTGTGGGAACATCTGTGCAGCTGGATCCAGAAGTGCTGCAGCGGGGATCAGATGACAAGGACGAGGAGTGACCCAGCCTGGAGAAGACAGCCACAATGACAGAAGCAGCAGGCAGAGGCGGTGATGGACCCTGAGCATGTGTGCCATTGAGATGCTCAGAAGCAAGAACCCTCCTGCTTGGTTGACATCATCATGGAGACGCTGCCTGAGAAGCAGAGGTTCAGAGCTTCATGCCAGAGGTGTGGGAGCTTCCCTATTCCTGGGTTCTGGAGCTCTACATGGGGATCCAGGAAGTGTTATCTAAGTACTTTGATGGGAAACTGCCCAAGGCATTTTCGATCATCTCTGTACTCTCCAACTGGAATCAAACTCTGTTTCTCCCAGATTTGGAGGTCTAAACTGCAGGTGCCATGTACCAAGCTCCCACCAGGATTTTTGTCTGTAAACTGAAGGAATGGATGACTCAGGCTTCTACAAACTTTTCCTACTCTCCTGCATACAAGATAACATTGCTGAACACAAACAACTGAACTTCCACCTCTACATGACGCTCAAGAAAGCCCTGTTCAAGCCTAGATCCTGGTTCAAAGAAATCCTGATCCCACTGTGCAAGTGGGGCACTTGTATCCTCCAGGAAGCCATCATTGTGGGTAGCATCACCTCCAGTGGCTCCTTCCCTGTATTGCTCTCTGGTGTGGCCATGTTGAAAGTGGCTGAGCCAAGAACTTCCTGCTACTACTGCTAGATGAGAGGCATGCACCCACCTGCTGAGTGCTGAACACCCTTGTCTTCCATTCCTGGGTTCTGGGCAGGGAAGTCCTGTTTATGCTCTGGCTCCAGTGTCTCCTGAGTTTGTTCCAGTGCTACAGGCAGACTTGGCCACAGATCAGAAAGAGGCCTTCCTGGAATTGTTCTGGTTGTAGCTCCATCCACATCTGTCCCCCGAAATTCAGCACAATCTTTAGAATGTAGTCCCCTGACACGTGGAAGATATTCCTATCACCCTGGAGTGAGGAAAACACTTATTTGTCCTAGTAAGAGAGGCATGGGGGACACTAGGATCCCTGCTCGTAAGTAAAGATGACATTGACCCTTAAAGGTGGAAGACCCAGATGACAGCAATGACGGGACACCAGTGCCTTTGTGGCTCGCAGACCAGGACAGGGAAGATGGAGGGTCTGGCTGGTTCCCTCTTCCCATTTAGGCCTGTTCCCTCAGTTCTAGGTTGAGAGTCAAGCATTCCAACTCCCCAGGTGGGGCTTGGTCTAAGTACTTTCTGGCCTGGCTGTTGTGTCAAGTCACTGGGTTGTGATAAAAACAAAGGCAGGTGTTTATTGAACCTCTGTGTTTTACCATAGTTCACAGAAGTCTTTCTCATTTGTTCTTCATCAGGAAGTGGGAATTACTCATTTCTGTCACTGTCCATCTCTCCGGTAGATTCTAACCCAGTTTACACGGGACCTCCTTGGGCTACCACTTTGTTTTTCTAGGCTACACTCACCTTGTTCACTCACAGAGGGCACAAGGGCTGCCTTCTCCTGACATGACACATGCTGCTTGAGTTTCAGCAGCCAGGAGCTGGTTGTCTCAGCTGTAGATGAAGGGACTGTGAAGAGAAAGCCCCACCCCGAGGAAAGCAGAGATACAGAAGCAAGAATGGTCAGAGAATAAGGGTAGATCCACGACCCAGTAGATGCAGGGTCAACCCCAAACACGTCCTTTTTCTCCCTTTTGGCTAATGAAAGCTTTAGATCAATGGTTGGAAAACTAGTGCCAAATGCCTATTTTTGTGTGGTTCATGGGCTAGGAGTGATTCTTGAAATTTTTGAGCTTTGGGGAAAAATATAAAAGAAGAGCATTTTGTAATAAGTGAGAACTACGTGAATTTCCAATTTCAGGGTCCACAGATAAAGTGTTTTTTGAACACAGCCATGCTCATACCCCAAAACCACTTTACATAATGAAGGACTCTACAAAGAGGAGAAGAGGAACAAAACAGATAATGAGGTGTGTGGGGTGGTAGAAGTTCCAAGGACAGCCCCTGGCACAGCTGTGATGTATGAAGGAAGTAAAGATTTAAATGAGCCTTTCTGTAGATGAGGTACTGAGATCTCTTTCTAGTTTTTAAGACACACAAGTCACGGTTCTGAGTAATATTAAAATCGGTGCTGTGTTTTTTGTGTATATACATTTAGTAGTACTTTTCTGAACCTGTGCATATGTGACACGTGACCTGGATTTGTGAGGTCTACACACACACATGTGTTCATTCTCCACTCCACAAGTATTGTTGTCCAAATGGACGTACTAAGATGGAAGTACTGGGATGTGAAGTCTATATAGCAATGAAACTTTAGGGTAGAACTTGTCTTAAACTTTGGTTACTTAAGCTTTTCTCAGTATGATACAATTTTTCTAGGATCAGGAGACAGTACAAAGGAAAATAAGAAAAACTTTACAAAGTTCTGACATTAAGGAGGAGGGTCATGGAAAGTTTGAACGGCTTGTCTATGCTTCACAGCTCTGGGCAGATGCTAGGTGTAGAGGTGTAGAAGAAAGGGAGAGAAAGATACACAGGGCCAACGTCCTCCTGCTCACTAGGACTGTAACCAGAGTCTTTTGCAGATGAAAATAGTTTGCACAAAGGCAAGCTAATGTTGCTCTGAATTTATTTTAATCCTCAATGTAAAAAGCCCAGCAAAGATATGGAAAAAAAATGAAAGAAAAAAGCCCAAGAAGAATGAAGGGTAATAAGTATTATAGCCCTCTTAAAGATCACTGTGAAAGGCTGTGTCAAACAAACAAGCTCGTTTATTCATGTTTATTGCTAAACAAGGGAGAGATATAAGAACAGAGTCTTATTGGCATCTTGAAAAACTCTTTGATTTTTTTTTTTTATCAGTCTAGGAGTAAAATTAGGTTTTCAGTGTGGGTGGTTTAGGGATGGGCCTTAACAATTCAGGATTAGGTGAAGCAGCCAGGTTGCAGTCGCTTTTGACTGATGTGGGGACAAAGTTATTTACAATAAATCTTTTAGGATCTTTGCTTTTTTCTCCCAGAGCACTTTGTGGCAATGGGGAGTGAGGTTTGTTTATTTACACTCTTGGTAAATTTCCAATTTTAGTTTTCTAAATTCAGTTCTCATTTCTCAGTCTTTATTTCAAATAAGAAATAAACTTTTGATATTTTTCTTAGTTACTTGCATATCATCTGTAGAATAAGCATATGTATCAAGTCCATTTTGTATTGTGCTTTGACAGGTTTTAACTTGGGATTATCAATGACCTCTGTTTGATAGAAAAGATTCCAGCTCTCCTAGGACCTTTTGTCCTTTTTTGGTGTTGATCTTGATGTTGCTTTATGTCAGTTTTGTCCCCAGTGATTGCCCACACCTGGGAGGAAGGATCGCCCCACCCATCTACCAATCAGAATTTAGTGTGCCAAATGCAAAAGGATGCAGAGGACTTTCTAGCCCATGGGCCAAGCAGCATAGGTATGATAGAGTAGGGAAGGTGACCTACCACAACCTTAAGGCTAATTATCATTTCATTAGCTTAAATCTATATCGAGGTTCACACCTTCTCAGTGGTCTTTCATGGAAGGTCCACATGCTTATCAAGATTCTGTGGTTTCATGGTGACCTCTGAACCACAAGGTGGGCCCTGTCCAGATAGTACAAAACAGAACTTGAGGCCATAAGCAAGGCCTTTTCTTGTTACAATATCGGGGGCCCACTCATTGTCTCTGGCAAAGGTATCTTGCCTGCAAACGTGTATCTTGCTCTGTAAACTTATCTTTTCTTTTCTCAATAAATTTTGTTTCATGCTTGCCCTATTTTGGGGTGTCTGGTCATTCTTCAGTCAAGAGAACCCCAAGAACCAAGGACACAGACAACTGCTCAAAACTGGATACCTCATTTCGTTTCAATCACCTCTTTCAGATTAGAATGTGACTTTATTCTAGACTGTCTTAAAGAACTTCTTAGCTATATATACACAGGGTTTCATATTTCAGAGGTTTTAATTATGTTATCTTGTCTGCCTTTGTATTTTTAAGTGAAAACAACAAATACAAAAGAATTCTCAATCATTTTTGTCTGTTCTTATAAGCAGTGGTGAATCTCTTTATTATTTCTTCACTTTACCTGTCAATGAAACTTTAAGGCATTAAATGGAGAGTGGGAGATTAATTGATATTAATTCATTTATTTCTCTAACTGACTCAACTATAGCAGCTATCTATAAGAAGAGATAGTAAATGAGAAGTAATTGTAAGAAAAATTGTGTGTCTATTTTGCAGTACTGTGGCCTGTCCATAGAAATTAGCAGCTAAAACAGCACTCAGTATTTAATCTGGGGATAAAGCCAAGAATTAGGTGGAAAAGCTTACAAAGCAGATTAGATTTGCAATCTGAAAACCCACATAGCCAGCTGGGCACAGGAATATTAATTGTGTACTGAAATGTGATTTCTGACATTTCTTTTAGTCTCAAGGATGAGCAATGAAAACACAATCTTCTCTGAGCTCCAAAGGAGCTTATAATAAATTCCAAAATATGAAAAAAGATGTGGTATTTTTATTACCACTCTATCATTATCTTGCATTAACAGCTGTAATTAGTCTGAGCTAGATATCGTCTGCTATTGAAATACCTGAAACTAATTAGACTTGAGATATGTTGCCAGAACAAGACTGGAAGGCTAAACATTTACTATAAACAAGGTCTTCTGAAATGATGAACACAAGTCATAATATATATATGGAATAAATAAACAAGACAAAAAGGGAGAATGAAATCAATCAGGGGATATAAATCAGAGTACTAGCACTTCAAAAAGTTTAATCATACTGTAAAATCCATTTATGGAAAGGGCATAACAATTTTTATTGTTATAATAAATAATAATCTCTAGGAGTTTCTGTAATAGGACTACTTACCCTTTAAACAACAAAGAAAAGATCCATATTTGATTTTCAATCTTCCTGTAACAGTTTCCAGAGAAGTTTGTAGAAATTTTCCTTGAGATATTATGTTGCACTTGGTCAGTAAAACACAGGATAGAAAAATATTAAGAAATGCCTGTGTTTCTTGTGGTATTTTATCTTCCAGTGTGGGGTTCTGTCTAGTAAGTCCCTCCTCTTTTGTGTTCCTCCTCTTCAATGACATTCAACTCTTGGGTCACAACTGTCCTTCTTCTGACCTATAGTACTTCCTTCCTTTTTGGTCTTCTCACCTTTTTTTTCTCCCTTTAAAAAAGTCAATGGCTAGACGAGGCGTGGTGGCTCATGACTATAGTTTTAGCAGTCTGGGAGTCAAAGGTGGGAGGATTGCTTGAGCTCTGGAGTTTGAGACCAGCCTGAACAAGAGACAGATCTAGTTTCTACCAAAAATAGAAAAATTATCTGTGCCTGTAGTCCCCAGTACTAGGAGGCTGAGACAGGAGGATGGCTTGAGTCCAGGAGTTTGTTTTTGCAGTTTTTGGCTGGGGCTGGGTTTGAACCTGCCACCCCCATATATGGGGCCAGCGCCCTATTCCTTGAGCCACAGGCGATGTCCAGAGCCCAGGAGTTTGAAGTTGCTGTGAGTTAGGCTGAGGCCATAGAAGTCTAGGCTGGGACAATAGAGTGAATCTCTGTTAAAAAAAAAAAAAAGGCCAATGGCTAAATAAATTAAGAAATTCACTAACAGAAAATCAGATGTTTATTAAAATAAGAAATTTACGAACATAATTTAGCAAATTTAAACAAATAAACGTTAGTGATAAATACTTAACACATTTTATTGATGGGGTAACTTCATCAAAAAGTTTAGGGTTGACTCCTCTAAGGTCTTTTAATTCATTAAAACAATCATTTGAAAAGTACTAAAACGGCTTGGACTAGTTGGCCAATTCTGCTTCCTTTTAGTCCTATACTTTGGACATATTGCTTAACTTCTCTGTGCCTTATTTTCTTCCCATCTGCTAATCCATTAGGCAGCCAATACAATCATGCACACAGAGACCCTGATGTCTACCCCTGCGGCAAGGTTAAGACTGGACTGGGTGCTACTTCCATCTCTCCGTTTCCTTTCTCTTAATAATGCCAAGTAGCGTTGTGGTGGTAATGATTTTTTATCGTTGCATAACAAATTACCATAACTTTGTGGCTTAAAACAGTCTCTCCACTTATCATCTCATACTTTCCAGGGTGTGGCTTAGCTAGGTTCTTAATTCAGGTCTCACAAGGCTCCAGTCAAGGTGACAGCTGGTCTGTGTTCCATTTTGGAGCTCCAAGTTCTTTTCCAAACTCTAGTAGTTGTCAGTAGAATCCAGTTCCTCACAGATGTAGGCTTGAGGTTTTTCTTTTCTTTCTGGCTTTCAGTTGGGGGCTGTTCTCAGCTACTAAATGCCACTCCCCATTCTTTGATATGTGCCCCTCCGGATGTGGCAGCTCACATCAAGACCAGCAGGAGAATCTCTCCTCTGCTAAGACAAAGTCTTACGTAATGCAACAATCGTGCGAGTTACCATTCTATCATATTCATCGATCTCTCTCACTCCCAGAATAGAGATCTCTGCAGGGCAGGTACAACAGGGGACAGAGAGATTGTGGATCATGTTAGAGTTCCTCTATAACAGCAGTAAGAAGAATAGCAAGTCCTACTGAGCTTCGAGAGCCAAAATAGGCTCTTTTAATTAGGGAAGGGACCGTGGAGAGAGTGAGGTACACTCTGATGCTTGACAATTTCATGAAATATGCCCAAAAGTTTGCAGTAATGATCAGGGAGGCCAAACGGATCTGGTTCTTGGGAGACTGGAGTTTGCCTGTTATCACACCTTAGGCAGGTAACATAACTTCTCTATAATTCTGTACTGTCATCTATAAAGGTACTTTATTGTATCAAACATTGGCAATCATCCTCCCAAACCCATTTTCCTCATGTTCATTTTTAGTAGAACACCTAATTTTCCAGCTTGGCAATGGCCTGTTAGAATAAAGACTATATTTTTCAACTTTTCTTGCAGCTAGACTGGCCACATGTCTAAGTGGCTAAATTCTGCCTAGTGAATGTAAACCGCTGTTAAGAAGTGTATAGTCCTTTTTAGAAGTGTCCTTAAAGAGATAGAATATGCTTCTTTTTCTTCATACTACTGGTTAGAATGTGGACATAATATTTGTAGATTTAGCAGCTACATTAAACTATGAAGATACCTTGGAAATGCAAGCAATATGTAAGACTGAAGGGGCCTGGATCTCCGTCACCGTTCCAGGCTTGGACTGTATCTGCACTTCTCAAATGTGAGGGAAAAAAATAAGCGTATTAAACCAGTTATTTTTACTTTCTTTGTTACTTGTGTGTAGCTGAATCTAATTTTAACTGATACACCCACTTTGTAATAGATCTATGAAAATAGCAAGCAACAGAATTCAAAGTATATAAATCATTTCGTTAAAAAGACAAGTGAATTGTTTTAAAAGATTGAGTCAGGATAGTATTTTAAAATATCGATTCAGGAGACATTGATTACTGTGTTTTGGCAACTCATGTCCAAATCCTTTTCTACATTAGGGAATTTCCCACTTTTTGAATCTTACTGGTAGGGGGAGTCCCCTGCTGAGAAGAATGGCTTCTGACTTTCCTGGTTCCTTTCCATCCAGGGTGGAGACACGTGGCCTTAGCTCCATTAATAAGATACATTTTACATATCTCCCACACTCTGAACTGGGGTTTGGTGATATAAGAGGGAGCTTGGAGGAACATTCTTTTATGGTGGTGAGACTTGTAGGAAGGTGTCTGGTTCCTGAGTAGCTGTGGTTGTGTTTTGGGGGGAGGCAATGTTCAGGCTCTAAAGTTAGTGGTGTCGATTTGCCACAATGTGTAGTATGTGGCAGTAATAACAATGATGTATTCAGAGGACCATTTCTGTAACATCATTTTGGATGTTATACTGGCAATTTCCTAAACCTAGTTTTCCAGCCCTATTAATGATTCTATAAGCTACCCAGTATCTTTAAAAAAATTTTTCTTTTATTATAAATTGACAAATTATATTTGTATACATTTATGGGGTATACAGTGATATTATGATTTATGAATATAATGTGGAATAATTAAATTGAGTGAGTTGACACATTCTATACTTTTAGAATTATACTTTTAAACAGTTTTCAGCTTATGTTAGCCAATTGTTTTCTATGTTTTGAAATGAAGAACTCTGAGCTGAGGATGAATGGTATGCCTTTATACCATCTGTGATCATTGCATTATTCCACTGCACTTTGAGGACCTTGCTCCTATTACCCTCAATTCGGACAGTGAGACATGGATCATTTACTGCAGAGCAATAAATATTTAAATCTATACTGTTTCCTTATGCAGACTTGGTAAAAGATGCCACAGGCAGGGAAAGGGGAGAAATCCAAAGACCTAAGATCTGGAGCCTGTGATGAATTTTCGAAGGAGCAATCAGTTACTGCGAATGCCAGGATCCACCAGGTACTCAGTTGTGTTCTTGTTGCTGTCTAGTGAAGACCATTAACCAACAACAGCCAGGGCATCAGATGATCTGCTGGTGATTCAATGGGCCTGATGCTGATCTGTGGGCCAACATTTGCTCAGCACCTCATCCGTCTAAACTCCCTTGTACTGAACCTTGTTTAATAGCCTAAGACATTTCTAATCCTCTCCAGGAATTTGTGATGGGGGCCTGAACAACAAAAGCCTGGGAATGACAGAAAAGGTAAATTCCCAGATTTTCCTTGTGTAGGATTAGGCAAAATTAGCTTCATACTTTTTAGTGAACCAAAAGAATGGTGAATTCCTTCCACAGCAACCATGTTTCCATAGACGCAATTAGCTTCATATTTTCTAGTGAACCAAAAGAGTGGTTCCATTTCATTCCAACTATGTTTCTAAATTTTACAATGTAACACGAGCCATCTACTTAGATGTTTCATTGTTTTAGTTTTAGTTCCTTTATTGTACAAAAACAAAATCATTAGGGGTAAGGATTCTAGAAACAAGACGGAAAGACTAATGTACAAAATGCTTTTCAAACGTTAGGAAAGGCTAAAGGAAACTGATTTTTTTTTCTTAAAAAAAAAGGGGTGGGGTCTCACTCTGTCACCCAGGGTGGAGTACAGAGGCACAATCATGGGCTCAATTCAGCCTCAAACTCCTGAGCTCAAGTGATCTTCTTACCTCAACCTCCTGAGTAGCTGAGATTATAGATGGAAGCCACCACACCTGGCCTGAAACTCTTTGACATGATACCTCTTTTCTCCTTTAATGAGGGGAAAAATTAGAAGGACTCAAGGATGAGGGAAGTAGTTATTTGTGTAGTGTGACAAATGTGATCTGAGAAAACTTTGGTCCCAAGTTGAGAGGGAAGTTCTGAATTTTAAATATGTATTGATTTTCAGCCTATCTAACTATCATTTCACCATCTTTTTCTGTTTTCAGAAAGCTCTATCTTGAACCTTGAGGTCCCAATGAGTTATTCAAATAGCACCACTGAGCAAGTACCCACTGCTGCCAAAGGAAACTTCTCTATTTTCTTCCTAGTTCAATGTCTTTATTTAATACTTTCTTGTCAAAGCTGATGGGATTTCAAGGCCCTGATTCCTGTCTGTTAGCCTTAGAGTGACATTTTCCATTTCTACAAATCCTTTGCTAGTAATAGAAATAAGAACTCTTTATGATTTCTACCTTAATAGTTTTTCCTCCTGTTGGAGATGCTCATCTTTAACTCGTTAAGAGAATAAGGCAAACCTAGTTCTCATGTGTGCCCAGGACATAGGACTGTGAAGTCGCATTGCTGACTTGATCTAGTTCTGCCTGATATGTTCAGAATAACCCTTCCCCCACTCCTGGAGCTTGACTGCAGTCGGAGAGCCCCTGCTGCATTCTGAGTGGATGTCATGGAACTCCAAACATTCAACAGTAATGACTCTGAAGTTACATTTCTTTTCAATGGATTCATCTCCTGAAATTCATCTTTCTAATTTCTGCTGTTCTGAATCCCAGCAGAGTTATGATGAGCTTAAGTGTTCATCAATTAATGTCAAAACTCAATGTAACACCTTCGGAACGGCCTTTGACAACCACTAGAATACAAAATGAATTCACTAATGATCAGTTTCTGAGCAGAAGGAGTCTTAGGCATTTGTGATGATGGGACATTCAGGCTCAATTCATAAAATATGCATGGGTTTTTAAAATTGGTATTAAAAAAAATTTGAGCACAGAGTAAAATGAGGGCACAAAGAATAGTCACATGATATAAGGATCCTGAAACTATTTTTTTTTTTTAGATTTAGAACTTTTTATTTTATTTTTGTTGGTTGAATACATCTTCCCTTGATTCTTGCTAGAGAAAAAATTCGGAGGCCTCTTTGAAATCTCAAGTGTTTATGAAGTCCTATTTTATTAGTGTTTATTTTGTTGTTAGGACAGAAAATACGGGCTTTTTTGTCACATGTAGGTGGTTCAAAGCAATTGTATGATTTTCAATGGAATGGGCTTATTTTCTTCCAGGAACAAAACAGTAAGGCCCATGTATTCCTGTGCTAGTCTCATGTGCTTTACTCCTGTCTCATTGTGTCCATATCATGGACTGGTAGGGCCTACTAGCTACCAGTTTGGGCCCAACCCACTTAGAGGAAGTTCCCAGTGCTCCTATATCTAATGATCGGGGCTCTGCTCCACACAGGACTGTGTGGCTCTTTGTCTTCTGCAGGCGGAAGCACTGCATCCTGGAGTGAGGTAGGAAGCTCGTGTGTGTGTGTGTGTGTGTGTGTGCTGACTCTGCCTGTCACTCCTTACAGTATCCTCCTGCTGTGAACTCTGATCCTAGATGTGGTGATCAGCATCAGCTTTCTGTCAAAATCTGAGCTCTTTCTTTCACATTCCCAATCTTCTGCACACAGTGTTCTCCCTGCCTGGAATGTCCTTTACTACTCATCTTCTTGAAAGTCTCTTCCTCAATTTTAGGCCAAGTCAGGAACTCTCTGGAGACTCTGTGCTCCCATGGCGGAATTCTTTCTTTCAGCCTTTATCTCATCTTGAAGTCGTTTCCACAACCGACTCATGCATCACTTTGTCCTCAGCATCTAGGGATACTGAGAGCTGTTTATTTGTTTGTTAAATGAGCGAATGACTCTAGGAATGACTGTAGAACTGAGAACTGGTGTCATATAATCCATGCATTCCCCCCCACCCCATTTTATTCCTCATTAGGGAATTTGGGCTTTCATGGAGCTATTTCAAGTTCACAGGGTTCTATGGCAGGAAGAGAATGTAGTTTCACAGATTATTTTATGTCCCTCTATACCCGTATCAGTCTATTTATTGTTCCAGATAGGCCCAGTCACCCGTGTTAAGTTGGATAGTTAGTATGCAATTTGATTTTGAGTTAACTTGAAGATCCTTCTACTTTCATCTCTGCTTCCTTGTAACCGATGCTCAAAAAATGCCTCTTTAAACAGGTAAACTTGGCAACAGATATATACATTCCTTTCTTAAAGTGTGTTGCATGGAATTTGTCCCATGAGATACTTTTGAGGAAGAGATTTCATGAGAAACTAACTCTGAATGCTCTGCCTGACTGTACTGGGCCACGGTAGTATGGATTTTCCGGAAAGAATATGCTAAAATGAAGTTAGACATCCAAGAGATTTATTAGGGAAATACCTGAAACATAAAAGGGAAGAATCAGGTGCAGGCAGAAAAACGGGGGATCGGATCGGAAGAATCTCAGATTACAGGGCAGTGCCAAGAAAGTTGCAGTTAGGATGGCAGTTGTAGAACTTCCCCCTTGTAAAAGAAGGCTCATGTCCTGCAAGTATAGGCCGGCACTGCTGCCCACACTGAGCACTGCCGGGGAAAATGTGGCCTCACACACACACACTGTGGATGGAGAGGGCTGGCAGCTGGGCTGTTAGTACACCTCGCTTCGACAGCAGAGCTGAGAGGCACATTTTCATGGCCATCACACAGACTTCATTCTTAAAGTACTCTCTATGTACCACTTCACTTAATCTGTAAGGTAAGTTCTCTTATTATCTCCAATTTTCAAGCATAGAGAAGTGAAATAACTTGCCCAAGACCCTAGATCTGATCTCATACATGATACATCTGGGATTTGAACCTGATCAATCTGGACCCAGAGACTGAGAACTTAACCCCTGTATTAGGTTGTCTCATAGTCTCCCCTTTGGAGGATGGTGACGCTCCCTTCCAAAGCCTCACCCCATCCTACTGCTGTACCAGGTTCTTATTTTACAATATACAAAACCTTAGTTAAGGGTGTGAAAAGTCCTGCAATAGAGAAATCTTTCTACATTCATTCAGCCTAGTGCTTTCTAAATGGATTTGCATATTCAACCACAGTTCATGGTACCAGTGTTCTTTAGAACATATATGCTTAGGGAAAACACACTGAGTTATAAATGACCAGCTACAAGTCCTTTCCAAAGAGCCAGGTTCTATGCGAGTCCAGGCTGACCTTGTGAAGGATGAACTCCTACATGGGTGGAGAAGTGTCACAAGGACAAAGGGAGCAGAAGGTTGGGACCCAGCACAGCAGAGTTCAGCCCTCAGTTCTACCACTTTTAGATGATGTAGGTGCTTCATTCATCACGTAATCAGCCTCAGTGTTTTAGTTGTCAATAATGGACCATAGTACTGACTTCCAAGGGCTTTTATTCAAATTAAGTATGAATTTATGTAAAGGTGCTTATCCCAGTGCCTGGTGTATATATGGCTGCCATCGAATGGCAATTTTCTTCCTTGGCTTTCCCTAGTAGAAACACTAACTGCATCTAATTTACCCTTTAGCCCAGGGCTAGATCTCTCAGTGACAATTGTGCCTGCCTGACCTACATACAGTGGCTCTTTGTTTCAGGATATTTGCTGGGAAAATTAATTGAAATCAGAAAGTTTTCTGTTGAGAGAGAATTATGGGAAGATGCTGTGGGTTGAAAGGAATGTCCATATTTGGGCTTCGACTGTAGTCTAAAAGCATCTCTCTTTAACATGTACCAGAGAGGGCAAGAGAGCCTTGAAGATCTGTTCTACCCAGCAACCTTGATTTCCTTATGTCATAAAGGTAAAAGTTGAAGGCCCTGAAAGGAAAGGGAGGAAAGATGGAGGAACTGTTGGCTCTGGAGAAGAGACGGGATGAGAAGGCTGCTGTGTCCTCCTTATTGCCTGGGAAGAAGGCGGGTGGCCAGGCCCCATGCTCCCCGCTGTTGTTTCCCTCGTCTCCTACTCTGTGACTCTCTGGGCAACACTGACCAATGGGCTCCCACTTCCGTGCTGTGGATGGAGAGGAATGGGCGATGAACAGGTTCTGAGGGCTAGCATTATCCACATCTGATCATTTTCCATTTTTCTTTTTGGCAATGCCAGCATTACAGAACAGTCTATTGTCCCTTCTCTTTCACTTTGGAGACTTTTCTCTTTTCTTTCTCCTGGGCAGGCAAGGAGCTTTCCGGGATGTCACCTTCTCCTTTGGTCCTCCCTTCTTCGTTCAAATGTTCATGTTTGCATTTCCCTTTTTGTCCCTGGTCGGTTTCATCCTCACTCTGACCCCTTCTTTTTTCCTTCTCCACACTCTGCACATACGACTGTCTCAGCTTTTCTCCTCTCCCAGGACTTGGCGCTCCCCTGGGGGTTCCTTCTGCTACACATGCGCGTGCTGTTATTTGAGCATCTTTACTCTTTGAGGGCTGACCAGAGGCAAAGATGCTCCCTGCCAGAAAGCAAGGGCTGACTGCTTCTGAACATGCACCAATCTGTACCTGGCTCTGCTCCTATGTCTTTTCTGGCACAAAGAGGCAGACACAGTACAGAATAATAGGTGGGTTGCTAAGTGAATTGCATAACCAATCCCTTCTGTCCAATCTAAAAGACCAGTTTTTATTTTTGATCCTTGCAGATGTTCCCAGTGATTACAAATCTTTTCGTTCTTGCAAAAGTAGCCCATTTAACTTATTTCTCCCTTATGTTTTGAAATCCCACTGATCCTTCAAGGTTCAAAAACACATGTTGCACCATCTGGGAGCTCCCTGTCAGGGGGAATTATTTCCTCCTCTCTGTTTTCAGGGCATCTTGTTTCGGCCTCCTTTATGGTCCTTTGCCTCAGTGTGATTTGAGTGGCAGGGAGTTTTATTGTTCTCTGTTAAACCATCGGCACCTTGAGGGTGCCTTTTTCAAACATGCAGCACCTGGCTTATCCAGGCATTTTGAAAAGAGCAATGATTCTCAAGATTTAGCAGCTGAGAGATGGAATGTACAACTAGACAATGGCCAGACTATATATGTCCACAGAGCCTAACCCAACCCAACCCTTCACCTAATCCAGGAGGCCAAATCACAGTCTCTGCTCACAAGAGTCAGGATTTGGCCAGCAACTGCCATCTTCACTAGTTTTTTGTCTGTTTGTTTTTGGTTTTTACCCCATTTCCAATGCAGGACTAACTAGGGAAAGTGAAATATCCTCCCCAAACAATTCCATAGGCTGTCCTACTTCTAATAGCCTTCTTTCAGCTTCCCATGTCAGTGAAACTTTCCCACCCCTTTGCCTGCCTTTGAAACTTAGCCAAAGGTAAGTGATGGTGGCTGACTTCCTTGCTATGAAGAAATAGCCTCTGCTTATTCTCATTTGGGTGGTCTTCATTTATTTTTACATGATGTAAGAATCACCTAAAGATCGTGTTAAAATACAGGTTTCTGGTTCCAACTCCTAGCTTCTAATTCAGTAGCTATGGGTGGGACCTGAGATTCTGCATTTTTAATAAGCCCCCAAGTGACCTTAAATAGCACTGGGATACAGTGGGCAAGAAAAGCGATGCTCACAGGAAATATTAACCTATGTTTCCCTGCCATCACATTTCCTTTCTTTTTTTTCTTGCCCCCATTAGGCCAGGGAGGTCCTAGTACCTCAGGGGAGAAATGAGGCAGGCAGGAAAAAAATACTCAGGGACTGTCCTGGGTTTTATTTCACCAAAACCTAAGATTTCAAGGCAATGGTTCTTAACCTGGGGATGGTTTTCTCACCACAGGGAACGTTTGGCATTTTTAGTTGTTATAACATGGGTCTGCTGGGTATGGGTATGTGTAGGATGCTGCTAACCCTCCTACGATCTGCAAAATAAGCCTTCACCACAATCAATAATGTGTCCAAGACTGTCAATAGTGCTGAGGCTGAGAAACTAGGGCACAGCGGAGCAGAGGTGCAGGGACTGTTTGAGAGTCAGGAGTTTGAGAGGCAGGAATGGCTTTTCCCAACTGCAAAGAGTCCCTGGGTTAGGGGACTCCAGCAAGAGGGAAAAAGGTGTGACCTGGGACATGTGGGTCAT
This sequence comes from Arctocebus calabarensis, assembly GCA_963573935.1. Taxonomy (NCBI): domain Eukaryota; kingdom Metazoa; phylum Chordata; class Mammalia; order Primates; family Lorisidae; genus Arctocebus; species Arctocebus calabarensis. The sequence continues at coordinate 35,068 of CAUYON010193286.1, read as the reverse complement.
TTTACTAGAGAGAGGAGCCTTGCTCCCAGTTCCCTCGGGAGAGCTCTGCAGAGCCAGAAGGACCTGGAGCCTGAGGGCCGCGAGTTGATTTTGGCTTAAGGGGGACTTTTGGACAGCCTCAGAAGGACCACACCCAACACAAAGGTACAGTTCGTTATTCCTGTTCTCAAAGCCTGGGAGTGAGAGAGTTGCTGCAGGGCAATGAGAACCAGGTAAGAGGGAGAAGGGGGACCTCAGGGCTAAACTACGGGTGAATGAACATGGGCCAGAAGGGAGGGGGAAGGACACGGAGAACAGGAATTGGCTCCCTCCTCTTGCTTCTATTTTAAAACCCCTGAAACCTAGAAGCAACCCTGGGAAAAGTGGTATGATGGGCCCTAATGGGCTGGGATGATTTTCTGGCATAATCAGGGCCTGTGGGGAAATAAATCTTCCTTTATTTCTCGGAGTTTGTGGATAATCTGTTCTGCTCCAGAAACCTCATGTGTGCATTCAAGATAATATTAATAAATATGAATATTAAGAGCATTACATGGCCTAAAATAGAAACTAAGCTGAGTTACAGAAAAGTAGAAAGAACATTTCCTGAACACTGAGTTTTGGTTTGAGCTCCTGAAATCAAAACCCTGTACTCCCTCCCAGCCTGGACATTGAGAATTAAACCCGTGCTTTACCATCGACATTAATAAAAGTGTGTGCTACCTCTGTCTTCACTACTATTTGTGCGAATGATTTGACTTCTCATTGTAGAAACTTCCCAAAAGACCTAATAATTCTTCAATGGAAAATATCTAGGGACAATTTATATCCTAAACATTTTTAAATCTGTCTCCTTAAAATCCTTATCTTACTCTTTCCACCAATTCTGGACTGTTGTATTGTAATCCTTACTCAGTCCTATCCAGACCACCCCAGTTGTCCCCTGAAGCCCTTATCAATACTTGCCTTAGGTCAAAGTTCCAATTTTCATTGATTTTGACTTTACCTTCCACTTTCTCAAACACTGCCAAAGTGTTGCTAAGTGTTTTTTCCCTTAACTGCACTAAACAATCAAGTTGTCTATTAGCAGGCTGTGTTGGTGATATTTGGAGAGCTAAATTTTGATGCTCAGTGACAGTGGTCAAGGGATGCTATCTTTGCTATGGGTATTTTCCTTGTTTTTTCAGACCTCTGATTGCATACATCAACCCACACATACTATCCAGGGTTTGCCCTGTGCTTAGAATGCATGCAATTTTCTCAACCGTCTTTTAGTTTTGCAAAGGAGTTCCTCTGGCATCTAGAGACAAGGAGGCAATGACCAGCAGAACAGGTAGTTTGGTTCACAGGGTTTTTGATTTGGCTGGGTGCTTCTGGGATTTATGGTACACCTGGGTAGATTGATTGTTGGCAAAATATAATTAAACACAAAAGTTTCCCCCAACCTAGAAATCCTTTCTGCAAAGGTAGAAGAGAAAGAAAGCTTTTATTATTTAACAAACATTAAACCTGAATGTGGTTGATATGCATCACAGGCAATCTGCTAAGAAATTGCAAAAACTGAAAAAATCTTACCCATTTATATAGCCAAGAAGATACATTATGGGATACATTATACCCATTACATAACGTGTTCTCAAGATAAGCAATAACTAATCCTCAAGTAAGAGGACTTGACAGCACCATTGTCACACATAGTTCATCCTAATTTTCCTTGATAATGGGATTGACCATTTGGGATAGCTTATTGCCTCTATCCAGAGGAGAAACAAACCTCTCATATCTTTATGACAAGAGGTAGTTTTGAAAAGACTCTTCAAAAAACTAAAAATAGAAGTACCATATGATCCAGCAATCCACTTCTGGGAATGTATCCAAAGGAATTAAAATCAACATGCCAAAGGGAGACCTGCACTCCCATGGTCATTGCAGGACTCTTCACAGTAACCGAGAGATGAAATCGGCGTAAGTGTCCCTCCACAGATGAATGGATAAGTAAAACGTGATCTATACACACAGTGGAATACTATCCAGCCTTTAAAAAGAATGAAGTTCTGTCATCTGGGGCAACATGAACAAACCTGGAGGACATTATGTTAAATGAAATAAGCCAGACACAGAAAACCAAATACTGCATGATCTCACTTATACATAGAATTAAAAATGCTGAATTCATAGAAAGAATAGAATGATGGTTACTGAGGCTGAGGGTGGGGTGAGGAGTGAGGCAATGGGGACTTGCATATTAAAGGGTGCAAAGATTTGGCTAGACAGGAGAATAAGTTTTTTTCTTTTCTTTTTTTTTTTTTTCTGAGGCAGATTCTCACTATGTCGCTCTCGGTACAGTGCCGTGGCATCATAGCTCACAGCAACCTCAAACTCTTGGGCTTGGGCTTAAGTGATTCCCTTGCCTCAGCCTCCCAAGTAGCTGGGAGGTGCCTGCCACAATGCCCGGCTATATTTTTGGTTGTAGTTGTCCTTGTTGTTTGACAGGCTGGTTTGGATCTGAATCAGCCAGCTCCGGTGTATGTGGCTGGCGCCCTAGCCGCTGCGCTACAGGCGCCCATCCCGGAGGATAAGTTTTGAGATTTAATGCACAGCAGTTGACTATGATCAATAATAATGTACTATGTATTTCACAATAACCAAGAGCAAATTTCACATGTATCACTGCAGAAAATGTGATAGGAGGTGAGGACTATGTTAATTTGTTTGATTTAATCATTCCACATTGTCTTCATATATCAACATATCTCATTGTTCTCCATTAGTATAATACAATTAGGATTTGTTAACTGAAAACAAATTGTAGAAAAAGGGGGGAGTGGTTTTTCAGCTTGGAGGAAATCTCCCAGTCCCAGTGAAGGTAGGTTCCTACCCTCCCATAGAAATAGAAGTGCTCTCTCCCTTGATGTTTGCATTTCCAAAAGAAGGCGGTCAGGTCCCTGAGAAAGACGTTCCTGGTTCATAAAGCTGACAAAAGTCCTATCTCATTTTCAAAAGAATTTGTATGCATTTCGAAGAGATGAGAAAGTACTTACAATTTTAAGTTTTCCAAAGTAAATGCTCTAAGACAAAGGAGGGCAGGGGAATCTCCTTATTTTCAACAGGGACAGTTATGCCTGCTATTTTAAATGTTTGTCTTTTCATTTTGCAGTGATCTGGCTGCCATGACAGCTCTGCCTCGTGGTGGCTATTTCATCTGCGTGAGGAAGGATTTGTGCTTCCCCAGGAAGCCACGCATTTCGTAGAGCGCATCTCCAGGGTTCTCTAGTTCTAGCCTTCATTGTTTTTGCTCAGTTTTTGACTCTAGAAGTTGTAGATAACTAAAAGCAAAGTAAAATAATTCTTGTGTATACACATACAACTCTGTCCTAGGCAGTGGAACTTCATTTGATTCCCCTGTCCCCAGGGGAGGAGGGAAGTCTTGCTTCCATGCACAATTCATTTCAATATTCGTACCTGTGTCTATTCTATGGCCTCTTCCTTGCACCAGATTTCTTATTTACTGGTTCCCTCATTAAGCAATGACTTAAAAAAATATATTTAAAGTGTTAGTTTTACATTTGTATAACAGTCAGGATTTTACTTTTTTTGAAAATTATCTTTTAGCACCTGGCGCAGGTCCAGTCTTATTAACATTCCCAAATTTTATTCTCAGATATGAACTTGGCTGTATGACTTTGGAGACTCCCTCGTGCTAACAGCTGATTAACTTTTCATGTTCTAGTTAGGAAAAAATAGTAGAAATGGACACTGCTCAGGAACGGAGGCTGATTCGATGCCTCTGACTGCTCTGCAGGTAACTAATATAAGGGAGGAAAAAACATATTATCCCTGTAACTCATCTTGAATTCATTGGCCAGGGTCCTGTAACAAATGGCAGATTGACAAGAAAAAGCATATAGATGGATATAAGTTTTTCATGGCATAGGAGCCTTCATGAGGAAACAAAGAAACCTACTATAAAAGCCTGCTTGGAAATCCGTCTAAGCACAGACCCCATCTGTAGGCACAATCAGGCCCTTTGCAGTTCACATTCTCTGCACACAAACCAGGTCATCTAAAAGTGCCCTGACCAGTATCTCATCTGGGCTGCCTCTCCTGAGCAGGGGACACATCCTCCCACCCCTCCTGGAGCAGAGAGGAGTTCATCTGGAGCAAGGACTGCAAGGACCAACATGGCAGTTTTAAAATTAACATCTGCCCACAGGCCTCTGCTGCCAAAGGGCTGTGATGTATTCCAGACATACATTCCACCTGCCCTAGACCCCTTTCCAGCAGCACGGGAAAAGCAGCATATACCTCCTAGACATAAGGCCTAAATGGGCTGCCCACCGGGTCCGCCCTCTGCTGCCAGGGATTCTGTTCCCCTCTTTCACTTACCATCTAGCTAGCAACGAAATCTGTCCTTGGCTTATGTGTGTGTGGTCCACGAATTCATTCCTCAAATCTCTAAGATCAAGGACTCAGCAGAAAGAAATTCGGGCTACAAAGAGTTGTAGAGAAATATGATGAATGGGGAGAAAAAAACGAGTATGAGCTGAGCATAATAAACCACAAGCAACAGCAGAGACTGTTGAGATTCCTCATCTTGGAGGATGTTACTTTCCGCAGGTGTCAGGAGAGAGCCTTATGACCTGCTTCAGGGGCAGGGAAGGGCAAGGGAAGGTCAGAGTGTCCTTTCCACACATACTGTTTCTCAGATTCCTTCAGCTTAAAATATACAACATGCCAAGGTGCCATATTGTGGGGTAGCATGTCCTGAACCCCATCCCTACTGTGTAACCTGATTTACCCAGTCAGCAAAGTGGAATGCATGTGCTTCACTGTTTCCACCAGTAGTTCTCTTTGCCCTTTGTATTAGATGGTCAGCCTCTTATTTATCTAATACGCTTTGTTCTCATATTCAGGGGGAAGGTGATATTTGTTCATCTTCTTGCTCTATAATGTTATGGGTTGTTTGCGTTTTACTGTTCTCAAAATGGCATCAGGATTTATGGTACGATTCTTCTGGCTAGTGAACCTCGTATCTCCGGTTATTGGCAGTGCTCCAACTTTGCAGCTTCTGAGAGAGCCGAATAATAATAATGGCAATAATGATTTTCCCAGGCATTGTAGGATGCTGTATGTGACACGGGAAGTTTTTTATCCCTTGTCACATTCAGAGGAGAGGCATTCAATCTGAAGCGTAAGATGTGACGGACTCGCCAGTGTGATCACTGAGGATGAATGTCCTGTTATTTCCACAGACTCCTTCATTCTTGGAGCTCTTACATTACGCCTGTATTTGATCCCGAAGTTGTCAGTTACTACATTACCTTAGGCAAAGTTAATCTAAGCATCAGTTTACCCTTTTGTTAGAGAGGGGTGGGGATAGTCCTTACCCCACAATGCTCTTCCTTCTGACAACTGAAATCTTTAGGTCTCAACTCAAATAACATTTTCTTAGGGGATGTTTCCTTTCGTTCTCTTTCAGATATGATATCTCAGAATATCTTGAAACATGTTTTTATCAGGCTGTTCACATAATATTGTGTGACTTTGTTTATTAATTTCTGCCTCCTCTTTAGTGTGTAGGGTCCACAAAGGTTTAGGTAGAGTAGGATTTTGCCACCCTGTACCCAGTAGTTAAATGCTCAGTAACCATTTTTTGAAAAAATGAGATATTTAAAACATTACTCCAAAGAGGGAAGTGCTTAATAAATGTTAGTTGCCATGGCTTCTGCATTCAAAGGAAGAAATTTGAGTTATTTAAAAAGCAGTAGATTGAAAACGACCTCTTTTGGAAACACAGATAAACTAGGAACATCTTGTAGCATAACCTTATTCTACATGATATGTATTCTCTAGTCCCCAATATCTACTGAAAAATTATATTCTACCCTAAAAGGTTCTGAAATGCTTAGTAACATTCTTCCCTGGCTAATCATTATGTTCTGTGTACTGAGCATCTTGTGTGTTGATGGTATCCAGCTGATCGTCAAATTAGTTTTTATCAAAAACTGTAAAGGCAATTGAAATTTCTTGACGGAAATTTGTAAAGCTCTGTGCCAGGGTGCTACTAATTCTGTAAATGCTCCTTAGTAAAAACAAACAAAAATGACTGTTTAAAATGGTTATGCATTTTCTTCTGCTGCATCACATTTGGATTATTATCATTTGAAGGATGATACAAGCTTTAAAGTCAACACAGAAATACTAGGAGACCATGGGAGAGTTTTTTGTTCTTAGATGATTGGGTGAGAGTGGGTTCTCTAAAACTAAGGTTTCTAACTTTATTTTTCTCCATAAGGTAAAGTGCAAGTGTTCTTAAGGAGACAATAAAATTTGGCACTTTATTCCATTTAAAATCATATTTGAGCTGGATATGATGGCTCGCACCTGTAATCCTAGAACTCTGGGAGGCTGAGGTAAGAACATCGCTTAAGGTCAGGGGTTCAAGACCAGCCTGAACAAGAGTGAGACCCTGTCTTTACTAAAAATTAGGCAGGCCTGGTAGTGCATATCTGTAGTCTCAGCTACTCAGGAGGCTGAGGCAGGAGGATAGCTGGACCCCAGGAGTCTGAGGTGGCTGTGAGCTAGGCTGAGGCCATGGCATTCTAGCCTGAGTGACAGAGTGAGACTTTGTCTCCAAAAACAAAACAAAAGAAATTGGTTTACTCAAAAACTGAACTTGAATTTACAGCCATAGGTTTCCTTTTGGCTCCATACGAGGGTTTCTGAAGTATAGTCACTGCTGTCAGCACTGATGTGTACACATTAATGTACACATTAAGGTTGGCTGGAGATCTGACTACGTAGCAAGCTTAAATCTGCAGGCAGAAGCTCAACATCATTGCAACTCAGATGAGGGCATGTGGCTCTTCCATCAGTGAGACACACAGGGAACTGCCAAATGTGCCAGTGTCTTCAACAACCTCCTTAAACTGTCCCTTGTCTTTGCCCACTCATTGTGAAGATTCCCAGCCCATTCGTGTTCCTGAGAGGCTCTGTGTTAAAAAGAAAATGAGTCAACGTCGAGGTCATTTATTCCACCTCCTTCATTTTGTGCAAGTGCATGGTGTGGTTATGCAGGGTTAACACCCTGGGGAGCCGTCGTGCCTGCTCAATGGGGGCAGTAGTAGAATGATAGTCTGGATGTTTGATTCCTGGGTAACAGTTCTAGCACACAGCACTGCCTCTGCAATTGAAAGCAAAGAGGTGGCTTTTTTCTTTTATTTTTAAAATATCTTTTCTTTATGCTTAGAGTTTGGAACCTGCCAAGAGGGATGTCTATGTTTTACAACCTTCGCAGTTGTTAATTGTACTTGGCAAGTCAGTCTGTTCCCCAAAAAGCCCAACAAAGGTTCTTGCAAAATGACTGAGGTCCTCATAGCTAAGAAGCTGGGTAAAAAACCAATTAAACATTCTTTTTTAATCAGTCTGCCCATTTCCATACACTGATGACTTTGATCCTCTTCAAAAGCTCTAATAAAAATTGCCAAAGAATTTCGTTAAGTGCTCATATCATTAATACGATATAAGTGAAGAGTCTAGTAGAATCACCCAGAATTTTCACAAAGGGCTTATCAAGCCTCACTTTTCAGTGAGTTGGGTTTTTTCCTAAATTATGATTATTTTTCTTTCCTTATTACTGTAATTTTATGTTTTTTTATTTTAATTGTACTTAATGCTGTGAGTGGAATAGCTTCTATGTTTATGCCAGACAACCGGCTGCCCGCCTTGGGTAAAGCCCTGCTGTCTCCTCCACTTTCACACCATTTCCACTATTTCTGTGTCAAATAAGCAGGACTTTTAATAAACCACCTATATCTCAGCCCCTGAAGGCATAAATAAATCTTCTGTGTTGTTGCAAAGCGCCATGCACACAGCATGTAGAATCCTGGCTTGTTCAACACACACCAGAAATGTACTGGAGTGCTACAGAATCCTTATCTATGGGTTTCCAAAGTAGGCTGGAGGGGCTGATTTCTTCTCTCAAAAAAGGCATCAGAAGCAGCTAAGCTTGTAGATAATCCTCCAGGTAACTTGGGAGTCCTACACACTGAATTCTGTGAAGTGAGCAATTTCCACTGATCCCTTAAATTTTGGAATTATGTTCACCTTCTGTTTTCAGACCCTTTGATACTCAGATTTGTCTCGTGTGGTAATTTGATATGTTAAAGGAACCTTAACATTCTCACTTTTTCAAAACCCAAGTCTCAGATCAAATAAAAGCTACATATTATTTAACTAAAGGACATTTTGAAATCTCACCCACAGCAATATTCTAAAAGTTTAGATGAAGGGGAGGGCATTCTACTGCGTAAGTCTGATAAACAAGCACTTAATATGGCTGCTCTGGAAACTTATTGTGCTTTGCTTGTGTTTGTAAAAGGAGTAAATATTGCTTTCTTCATTCCTGTTTATCAATGTTAGCCTTCTAAACTCACTACCATGTAGAATTTCTCTCTAAATGTGAGCCCTGGTCTGTTAGTGTCTCTTCCATCCTTCATGTGCCTCTTGTTACGACACACTGGGGTCTTCCCTTCTGGACACCTGAAGCCCAGACTTCTGGGGATGTCTGACTATCGCCAAAACGAAATTTCCAGCAGCTTCTCACATGCCATGTGCTTCCCATCTGAGGAGCAAGACGTGCGCATTTGGCCAAGAAAATGACCCACTGCTTCTTGAGCTTGCCAAGTTCTCTCCTTTTCATTTCCAGTTGCTACACTTACTTAATTCCCACTGGCCATTGGCTTAGGAAATAGAAGAGGTTCATTTCTGATCTCTGCACTTCATCTCTTACCTCTTGCCAAACTTCTCATGACTTCTAGATAAATATTTTTCATAATTAAATTGGGCGAGACTCTTAAACTGTTAACATAATATGATGTCTTGATAACTTAACAATAAAAATATCCGAATTCCTCAGGGTGACCTGCAATAGTTCATAGATCTGTTTCCATCCCACTGCTCCAACGTCATCACGTTTCTTTTTCTTTGCCCGCTGCACTTCACGCTCTTCTTTCTGACCGTTGCAGATGGCAAGGTCTTCTTGTTCCTGGCTAACTTCCCCATATCCAGTTCCTTATGACTGGGCACATCCGCCTACAACTCTTCAGATTATCAGGATTCCCACTATCCTTCAGATTTCTTCTTCTTCAGTGTCTTTTATCAGAGAGAAGCAGTGGCAGAGATGGCCAAGTCCCCACCACCATTTGTGTTCTCCTTTCGTGGGTTCTAGTTGTTTTGGGGAGATGGCAGCCACAGTTCCTCTTGTAGCTGAACGGGGTCATGTGACCAGTTTTCACCAATGGGATGTGTGCAGAAGTGGGGATCATTTCTGTGCTGAGGGGCTTAGGAAGTGGACTTGGCTTTTCTCTCTCTGCTCCTGTCCAATGGCTGAAAACAAGAAACTCTGAGGTTCTACGGTAGGACAGGGACACCAGATAAAAGAAACTTGGGTTTCTGAATTGCTATATGCAAGGCTGCCTACTGAAAAACTGAGTGGACAGCATGTGAGGGGGGATCCTAAATCTCCTGTGTTAAGCCATTGATATTTTGGAATTTATCTATGACAGCAGCCACGTTGGGCCCAGCTTAGGGCTTCAACATTCGGGGACACAATTTAGGCCGTAACTGCAGAGATGCTTCCCCAACAAGACAAGTTATGCCAAAGATTTTAGTGAAATCTAGGTCTAGAATTACCTTGAAAATTTGAACCTAATCATCAAAAAAGAATGTCTACATATTTTTGTAACACCTCCTTACTTCTTATTAAGGCCATGGTTGCATGTTTATGCTAACCAGTGCCTGGGAGATTTATCGAGGCCATGCCTCTAACAATCCTTCAAATACTTCTTTATTCTATTCTTGTTTGTTGCCCATATTGCCTTGTTCTGGATCCTGACACTCTGTTCAGCCTTTTCTTAGTGATACCTTAGGGGTTCTCAAACTATGGCCCGTGGGCCACATGCGTTGGTGTGACTTGTATTTATTCCCATTTTGTTTTTTACTTCAAAATAAGATATGTGCAGCGTGCATAGGAATTTGTTCATAGTTTTTTTTTTTAAACTATAGCCCAGCCCTCCAATGGTCTGAGGAACAGTGAATTGGTCCCCTGTTTAAAAAGTTTGAGGACGCCTGCCTTAGACAGACTCCATACTTGGCTTTTAAATTTACCCTGGACACAGTCCTCTGTTCTGTGACCTGCAACCTCAGGCCAGTAAGGTATACTCAGATGTGCAGTTTTACATCCTCAGCTCTGGTTTATCGAAGAGATATTGGACCTCACTTTGTTTGTCATGGAGAGTAAAATGCAGCTATTTTGTACTTACTATAGGAGAAGCCAATTTGAATTAGATTAGTGGAAGACTATAATTAGCAATCACTCATAGAAAACACCATCTTATTAATTTGAGGCTTGCATAATGAATGGCAAATTCAGCACACAGTCTATGCCATTTCTAGGCAGAGTCCTGTCAAGAATTCAAAGTGTTGGGTTTGTACCGTGCAATAACACCATTGGAGGGTTATTTGTACTGAAAGGGTAGTCACATAAATGTTTTATACTACTTGATAGTGAAATTGAGTTTGAGTAAATTACAAAATACAATGATAACCTTGAGGGAATGAAGAAAAGGATTATAAATTTTATTCCATAAACAGTATAGTTTGTCAAGTTCATGCTATATCACCTATCCTTTACTTATATATTGATGAATAAAAGTAGCCTTACCTGTTTTTAAGGGAAAAGACACATAGACATTGCTTCTAGCTATAGAAGACAAAAAACTTGTTAATGTTTGAAATATTCATTGAAGTTTTGTAGGAGCAGATGGTTATAAATGTGTGACATTTGAACTTTAAAATTGCATTGAAGAAACAAACTTATCTCAAGTGTCTAGAGAACAGAGATTTGTCTTAAGAAAATTGATAGAAATATGGCAATTTGAAGTTCAAAAAGTTCTGGGGACTGATGAGGAATTAACTATGATGTAGTTGCTATTTAACACGTAAGTTAAACCACTGTGGCCATCTCTTTAGAAAAGCTTCAGAAATTTCCAGAGAGATTAAACACTGAGAGCCCAAATACCCAAGGCACAGAAAGTAAAATAACTAATACAGTTACAATATCTCACAGGAAGCTAGGTAGATTATTAACATTCATAAGAAAATTTTCAAATTAATGACCTGGAGAGAATAATATTTGGGTTTAATGATTCTAACAAAAGACATGTCTCTCATAATGAGTAAATAATGTCCATTTGATTTTTACCTTGTGATGGGGCTGGGCTATGGTGAAGATTTGGAAAGTAGTTGACATCTTTTATAACCTTGGAAAAGCACTGTGTCAAATAGCCTTTTTACGTCTGGCTTCAACTTCTAAAACTTTTATGAAATCAAATTCTGAAAAGTAGCTGTGCAAGAGCAAATGTATCATTGTGATCTGTGAATCATCATCAGAATTTCTGAGACAAATGAAAAGTGAAAAATATCATTTAACCAAATATATGTATATATGTTTTTTCTTTTTTGGAGATGAGAGCCTCACTATTTTTGGCAGGCTGTATTCAAACTCTGGGGCTCAAGTATCCTTGCTCCCAAGTAGCTAAGATTATAGGCATATGCCACTATGCCCAAGTTATATGTTTTTTGAATACAAGAACCTCTATTTTTCTCTCTGTACCCCACCTATCAAATAAACTAAACACATTTAAAAAAATTTTGTTGGTAATACTATTTGGACTGGGCTATTTCTACTCCTTAGATACTGTATGTGACAGGAGTGAGTTGAAACAAAACTGCAAACTGCATTTAATTTAATTTGATGCAGTTTCTTTCCAAGTGAAAGTTCATCTTCATCTTCATTACAATTGATACTGGTGATTTCTTATTCCTGAATTCAATTACACTGTAAAAGTAGAACTTTTAGCAAATTAAGCCACAGAGATGACCCAGAAATTTCAATTAGTTCATCAATTCCATATACTAGAGTAACTGGCGTATTGAGCAGCCTGAACTTGGCGACATTCAAGCATGAAAATATTTTTTTCTCCATCATTGCTTTTAGTTGTGCTCTGTTGCATCTTCTTTTCTTGCCTCTTAACTACCTTTTGGGCACTTATAATATAAAACTAGAGCTAGTTCAACTCCAGTCTCGTCTCCTCCTTCCTTCCCAACACACATCTGACCTATTATTTCTCAATTCCACTTGTCTATTGCGAGGCAGCTCAGGCTCAGCTACTAGCTTATGTAATCATCTGACCTCATGGAAATGAAATGCCTTTGCCATGACAAAGGGTGAGGCTCTAGGTGCTGTCCTTCTGTCACTCCCATTTCGTCCTCTCACCAGTTCTCATCTCTAGCTTGGGAAGTGCAGGACAGGCAAGTTTGCTTCCAAAGCTACTTCATCATGAGATGCCCGTCTCCTCTTCCTGTAGGCTCCACACCTGTGTGTGTGGGTCTCTTGTATCTGAGGGTAGGAGGGAATTCACCTCTTTCTATTCTATGAGATCAGAAGGAATAGCTGAAGCTCTCTGCTCGTGACTGACTGCTCGCAACTCTGATGTCTGAGATCCCCTCCTAGTCATTTGGTAATAGCCATAGAAAGTGAGGGTGGTGTGTAGGACAGACATGTCAATGTGGCTGCCTCCTGGTCTGCTGAGAATGTGCCCAGTCTCTGTGAGTAGTATGGTGTCTCTGGATATTTGCTTTACACGATCTATCTACCAATGACTTGATAAGTAAAAATTGTTTTATTAGCTTATACCCCTTGAAATTGTCACTTTTTCTAAATTAAACATGGTTAAATATTGGCAATTTCATAACATTCAGAGTAATAGCAGCATCAATTTTGTCATTCTCCACCAGCCCTGTTACTTGAGTTCAGTGTTGAAATCCCCCCTCTGATACTTTTGGGGAAGAGGAGAATTGAGAATTTGCACCACCAGGGTTCCTGATCACTGCTTGTTTAATAATTGGGAAAAATTGTTGAGCTTTTCCCACTAATTGAAGGGAACTTAAACAGGGACGAAAAAGCAAACTTCGGCAATGAGAGAGTTTTTTGCTAGTTTTTAAAATTTGAAGTAGAAGTCATCAATTTGAGCAATGTTTTCGGGACATATTTAAAAACTATTGGGGTTCAGGGTCTAGTTCTCTGCACCTAGTTTTATTATTTGGTGGAACTAGCAAGTTCCACTGGGGCTCGGCTTGAATAGAAAGCAAAACTGAATACAGAACGAAAGTGGAACAGGAATAGGGCAAGCAGTGTGAATAGAAAGCCACAGAAAGCAGGCATTAGTACAACAAAGAAAAAGTTTATTTAGTAAATAGAAAGCTTAGTGAGCTTTCTGAGAGGTGGAAGTGGATCCCTCTCTTAGGAGAAAAGACAGATGCCAACACAAAGGTAGTGCACGGGTATAAATCTCTTCTTTCTTTCCCTTTGCAATTGTTTGTGTAACTTTCACTGGTCTTTCTGTGTCTCCAGGCACTGTTGTTCCTTTCTTTCAGTCATTGATTACCTAGGTTACCTGACACCCACATTTTCTTCCTTTTTTGGTGAGAATTGCTCAGTGCTGCTCTAACTATTGATTTTACCAATACTTGGGGTATTTGTGCTGTCCAATGTTCAGCCTATGTTCAAATATGAAAACTAGATTTCATGCAGGACATACTTGGTGAACCGAGTTACAGACTTTCCATAATGATCTACAGCCCCTGCAGACTGACTTATCTAGCAGGCCAGGCATTTCTCCCATCCCCCTTGAAACTCTTTCATTGTCCCCTCTCAAAAATGTTTTATTTTTCTTATTTAAAAAAAGCCCTCTACTTGTTATGTCGAAAATAAGACGTTGGAAAACCTGATTGTAGTTTTTAAAATTCGTCAATCATAGTATATTCTATGGAGTGAATTCAAGTGGAATGTTCCAAAATGACACTGTTTCCTTTGCTATTATTGTTCTCTAGGCAGCCATGTCCAGAGAAACGCTAGTGTTTAGCACATAGGTATTCTCATGAGTTTTGTAAGAAGCAAAACAGTCTCATGAACAAAAGACCCTTTTTATTAAGATGAGAGAGAGAGGGTCGGGCACGGTGGCTCACGCCTGTAATCCTAACACTCTGGGAGGCTGAGGTGGGTGGATTGCCTGAGCTCCCAGGTTCGAGACCAGCGAGACCTCATCTCTAAAAATAGCTGGGTGTTGTGGCAGGTGCCTGCAGTCCCAGTTACTCGCGAGGCTGAGGCAAGAGAATCTCTTGAGCCTGAGAGTTTGAGGTTGCTGTGAGCTGTGATGCCACAACACTCTAACGAGTGCAACAAAATGAGACTCTGTTTCAAAAAATAAAAGGAGAGAGAGAACATATTTTTAATATTAGACACTTAACAGAATTACATGTAAGATAGCATGAAAGTGACTACAAGGTCTGAATAGAATTTTACACAATATTATACAGGAAAGTAGAAGACAGAACAACAAACATTTCTGTAAGACCAGAGGATGTTCTGTGTTTGTCTTATGCATTCCTTGTGAGAGATTCCTGAGCTAATTCTGGAGATTTGCAGTTTTAAGGGTTAGAAAGCCCACATGTTTATGCTGTAATATTGAATGGGTGAACCTTTAAAATCAGACCTAATTAATGCTCAAGGAGACACCCTAAAAAGGACAGGGTGGATGGGCAGCAGCCTCTCTCCTCCAAGAAAATGTCTTGGTCCTGCTGAGCTTGTTAATTGATGGTTACAATTCTGATAATCAGTTTGCTGCTGTGTATCACAAAACGGAAACACAGTTACATTAAGAGAGATGAATGTCATGAAAATCAAAATGAAGTAAAGTATAGTAAGCTAAAATATAATACTAGCGGCTGTTCAAGGATATCTTATCATTTTTAATGAACATTCCTTTTGAGCTCTCCATTTGTGCTGTAGAAGGACATCTGTTTTAATATCTCTCTGACTGTAGTTCATTTGTACATAGTTTTTCTAAATACTGGGGCCCACTGTTGATTGTTCAGTGTGTTTTTGTCACAACTCCTTTTGATCTTGAAGAAGCAGCATCTGACCTGGAGCTAAGAATCTAAATCACAACTCTAACCCTGTAGAGATTTGGTAATATGTCTCTAGAAACATTTCTCAACTTCTGCCTGTACTTCTTTGTGTACCATTGGACAGAAAATGGATAGAAGAGCCAAAATTATATTGCCATTCAGCCAGATTCACCCATGTGCAGGTGGTGCCTTGAGAGGTTTCATAGCTAGGAAGATGCTGATTCTGAAGGCTTATGTGGGTGGGGGAAGAGGGGACGACCAGTTCTTCCAATCTCCCCCCTCTCTAAGGAAGAGGATACAAATAAAGACTTTTTTGTCTCTTTGTAGAATGAAATCCTGAGTCATTGCTCCTTGCCATAATAGAAGAAGTAGGTAGAATTATCAAAGCAAATAGAAAAGATTAGTGAAACGCACTCAGAAGTGCTAAGCAACTTTATGTTTTAAAAACCTGTCTTTCAAATAAAACAATTAAGTAGACTGCTCCAATTCATCCCTAGCATGTAACAGAAAAACTAATCAGAAGGATCTTTCAAATGCTTTTTTTTTTTACTTTTTAAAAAACAGAGTCCCACTCACTCACCCTGGGCACAGTGCCCTGGCATCATAGCTCACAACAACCTCAAACTCTTGGGCTCAAGTGATTCTCTACCGTCAGCCTCCTGAGTAGCTGGGACTACCAGTATCTGACACAACGCCTGGCAAGTTTTTCTATTTTTAGTAGAGATGGGGGTCTCCCTTTTGCTCAGGCTGGTCTTGAACTCTCAAGCTCAAGTGATCCACCTGCCTTAGCCTCCCAGAGTGCTAGGATTACAGGCGTGAGCCACTGCATCCGTCTCAAATGCTTTTACACTGAGAAGTTATGAGTTTTAAGAAAGGATTCTCATACTGATGTGTAGGGTTGTTTGAAAAAAAGTATTAAGCATTTTTTAATATTGGTAATAATTTGGTAGATATTGAAGGAGCCCTGGAAATTTTACAGCAAAATGTGATTCCTTGGTATAAAGAGTATTTTGAATTAAACACTCTTAGAGATCACCAGGCCTTGGAAGGGGTTTTCCCTGTTTTTTCATTAAAAAGTAGACTCATTAAAAAGAACAATCTACCCCCATCCCATCTCAATCTATTACAGAAAAGAAGATTAAGACAGCAACCAAAGGGCCAGGCACAGTGGCTAATGTATGTAATCCAGCTCTTAGGGAGGCCCAGGCAGGAGGATTACTTGAGGTCTGGAGTTTGAGACCAGTCTGAGAAACAAGCAAGACTGGGTCTTTACAAAAAACAGAAAAACCAGCTGGAGGTGGTGTTGTGCACTGATAGTCTTAGCTACTCAGGGGGTTGAGGCAGGAGGGTCTTTTAAGTTCAGGAGGTTGAGGTTGCAGTGAGCTAGAATAATAACACTGCACTTAGGTAATAAAGTGAAATAAAACAAAACAAAATCTCTCTTCTCTATTTGGACATTTAAAAGAAAACAAAAAAGAATTCAACCAGAGTTGGCCCAAATCATTTTCAATATAATACCTGTCATCAGGTTAATTAGTTTTCTAAAGAGAATTATTTACAAGTCAATCTGTTTTCCCCCATCCATTTATTCTCCCAAGTCCCCACTCATCCTCCCTAGCAACCATTTATTGCCCCTAAACAGAATTATTTCCTCTTCTCTTCTGTAATGAGGATATATAAATTTCTGGACCCCCAGTGGCATTCTCTTTGTGCACGTGGTAACTACATCTCTTTCTATTATTAATCGCCTTGTTGTGAGTTGCTTTTTCAGCAAACTAGGATGTAGTGGTTCTCATGTAAAGAGATTATCCCATCTTCTGGAGACCAGGCACTCCCAGTTATTCTCAGGTCAAATTTCATTGCATTGTTAACATCTGAAGATTTACCACTAGATGGCGCTTAAAATCCATGCGACTCAGGGGGCCGCTTCAAAGGGCAGCAACAAAAGCACAGGACAGGAACTCAACTTAAGTTCTCAGAACAGTGTTACCTATTGGCTGGAAAAGCAGACTCAAGATTGTTTTGAGGATTCCTAAAACAAATCTATAAATTATAGAATGTTTCTCTTTAAATATAATTTTCCTTCACATAAATCGGTATTGATTGGCAAGTCTTTAGCATCAGGACAACAGACTGTTGGACTAATGAGGGTTTGGTAAATAGTGAAGGGCTGTGTTCTCTCTGAAGTGCTTTGGAGTATGCATGGGGATTCAAAATGTGAGGCTTCCATCCCAGTTTGGTTCCTGCTCTGTTGTTTGCCTGTGGTTAATTCAGTCTGTGCTTCTCTCACACATCCAGGGAGCAAAATGCGGTATAAGGGCATTGTGATACATGATCGAGCAGCAGCCTGTCAGGATAGAGACATTGCTCAGAAACGTGGCAGCAGCTGGCTGGTCCCACTGGATGTGGCAATCAGACATGAATGAAGTGGCAGGTGGACTTGGAGAAGTGTTAGGGACTCATTTTTAGTCAAGGAATTATGCAACACCACTATCAGGGAAATAAATAAGCACAGATAAATAAACCACAGCCAGCTCGGATAAACAAACCACAATGCTTGGCACCAGGAAGCGTGTGCGGCCAGAACAGAGAGGGTGAGGGAAGCCTGGACCAGCCGTCCAGGTGAGGGACTGGGTTCAGGCTCTATAGCCAAGCGCTGGAGTGACCTCGGACAAGTTACCAGGTCACTCGGCCTCCGTTTCCTCACTTAAAAATTGAAGAGTTTAGCTTACCATTTCCAAAATCCCTTACAAAGTTTTCAGATCATGTCAAGACATAATTTAAATTATTTTTCAAGTTACTACAATCAGTTTTTGAGGTGGACATAGCAGTGATGTTATCATCTTCCCTCTTTCTACAGTGGGACATGGAAGCTGAGAAAGCTGGGAAGTGTCCTGCGTTAAGTCTAGACACAGTCTAGTGTTCTTACCACTCCAAGTGTGACCTGGACTGTAGAAGCTTCATTTGGAGGCCTGTAGAAAATGCAGGCACTCAGGCCTCATCCTGGACCCAGTGAATCAGAATCTGCATTTTTAACAAGATGATTCACATACACGTTCAAGTTGAGAGGCACTGTGCTGTACCTGACCGCTGGCCACAGGAGAGCTAATCTTACAGCAAAGACATCTCCTTTCCTTCCTTTCTTACACAGGGACATCACGAAACTGGGGTGGGGTTTAATGAGGGATGGGATTTATTTGTTCCTTCAAAAAATATTTATGAAGCACCTACTATGGCTCAGTCACTGTTACCCTCTGGTGTAACAGAGAAAACAGAATGAGCTCTCTATCCTTGAGGAGAAGTAAAGAAATTACTTATAGGGGTCTTGCTTCTTGTTCTTCCTCTTTTCTGACTTCTATGTCAGAATAGAATTCCACTATGAAGCCTGCAGCCCCCAGTAGGCTTGTTGAGGTTTTTTTTTTTCAAATTTCTGAAAATCTAAGACCAGGTTTCTCAACATCCCTGACATTTGGGGTCAGATAATTCTTTGTAGGGTATCTAGCAGCATCCCCTAGATTCTATCCATATAATACCTGTAGCAACACCCTACTAGTAACAAACAACAACGTCTCCAGGCATTGCTCAATGTCCGTGCGTGCTTTATCACCCCCAGGTGAGGAATAGTGAGAGGACCCTGGACAGGCAGCCAAAGGCCAGTTAAAGTGTCTGACTGTATATAGAGTTTTCAGAAAAAGAGGTGAATGGGAATTGATGACTGTCAATCTCTTTCCCCGTAGTAAGGAAATAGGTATGGGTTTCAGAGTAGAAAATCTGTTCAGAATTAACCAGTGTTCATATGTTTAAAGTTTCTTTAGAGTTGTTCCATATGAACATAAAGAAAAGTAGAAGAGGAGAAATGTCTCCTGCAGTTTCTGCACTCAAAGCACTCTCTGAAATGAATTAGCTGGGCATTGTAGCAGGAGCCTGTAGTCCCAGCTACCTGGGAGGCTGAGGCAAGAGAATCACAAGCGCAAGGGTTTGAGGTTGCTATGGGCTGTGTGACGCCATGGCACTCTACCCAGGGTGACAAAGTGAGATTCTCTTTCCAAAAAAGAAACAAAAAACAATCATTTCTCTGTATAGTCAAGGTTAACTTACCCCTCCTTTCTTTTTTAGGTGACAAGACTTAACACAGACAAATATTGTATTCCACACTTTGAGCCAATCAGAGAATCTACAGGTATAATTTGTAGTCCATTGATCCCCAAACAACAAGATGCTTTTTACCTACTTTGGAGGTAGTAGGATTCAAATAATATGCCTGGAAGATTCCTTAGTTTCTAGCCTCTTCAAGTCCTTGGCTAAATTTATAGGTGAGAGAGTACACACTTCTAAAGTGAGTCTAGTGCAAATAAATACCTCTGGAGTGAAACGATAGCATTTCTCTTGGACAGATGCCAAAGCAGAGCACTTTCGTGCAAACCCTCTGCGTTCCTGAGTTGCAAGTGGAGGGAGATTTAACCTTTCCACAGTTCTGTGTAAATTCCAGAAGGCTAGTCTGTCTTGACTCCATTGTAGTTTGACCTCTGTCCTGTAGGAGCAAGAATTGACTTCCTGAAATCCCTCCTCAAACTAAAAATCTGCTCTCTTGACTCATTTGTTTAACCCCCACGACATATGTTAAAGCTGTGGACTTTAAAATGCTGGAGATGGGCTGGAGCAGCGGGGAAATCTCTGGGTCCCACACAGCCTTTCTCTCGACTGGCAATGTGAAGCACATTATTGGAAAAGGCTGGCAGCTCAAGGCATTGTTTGGCTATCCACCTTGCCAACAGCAAGCGGCAAAGCATGAGGAAGTTTCCCCCTAATCTGCTGGCAATTCTGCCCGGGTGAAATGCAATATGCAGTTTGCAGCACAGTGATCCCTAAGAAGTGAACAATTTACTTGACGTGATTTTGCTGCTGCTGTGTTTTCAGGCATCTTGCTCAATGTGGAGGACACAGGTACCCTCTTTTGACAATCACTCATAACTGCTTTTCTCTGGGGGCAATCAGGGTCAGGCATTGGGGTCCACAGGTGAAGGTGCCCTCAGACAGATTGCAGCTTCCATTTCCAGGCTATTGGATGTGTGGACCGAGCACCAAGACAGTATCACCTGGGAGCTTATTAGAAATGCAGGCTTTGGGGACCACCCCACACTTACGGAATCATAATCTACATCTTAACAAGATCCCCAGGTACTCTTATACATCCCTAAATTTGAGAAGCGGTACTTCACCTGCACAGTAAATCACTTGAGTTTTGAGATATCTTCATGTTCAGGCTAAACCCTAGACCAGGGGCTCTCAACAGGGAATGACTTTGCACCCCCAGTGGACATTTGGCAACATCTGTGGAAGATTCTGGTTGTTACACTGTAAAATTGCTACTGGTGTCTAGCGAGTGGAAGCCAGGGTCCTGCCAAGCATCTTCAGTACAGCGGATGGCCTCTCACAACAAATTATCCAGCCCAACAGGTCAGTGGTGCCAGGATATAGAAACCATGTTCCAGAGACTTAGATGAGAATCTCTAGAGTGGGAACCAGGAACCATAGATATTTGTTTCATATTTCTTAAGTGATTTGAATGTGAAGTCAAAGTTAGGAATTACTGGTAGAAGATTTGTTGCTAGAGAACCATCAAGACAAGTAGTTAAGACTTCAGTGTGGTCCAGAATATGGGGAAGGTGAACTGTGATGGGTGCCCAGTGGCTGCAGCTGTGAAGAAGGAGGACTATGGGACAGGAAAGTGGAACTAGTCAGGAATCAACAGTTGTGTGGACTTTATTTATTTATTTATTTATTTTTTATTAAATCATTGTGTACATTGGTGCAATCATGGGGCACAAGGTGCTGACTTTATATACAATCTGAAATATTTTCATTGTACTATTTAACATAGCCTTCATGGCCTTTTAATCACTATATGAAGACATTTATATTCTACATTTAGTAATTTTCACTTGTACCCTTGTAAGATGCATCGTAAGTGTGATCCCACTAATCACCCTCCCTCCAAGTTGTGTGGACTTTAAATAAGCAGGTTCAGAGCAGGGAGCTGAAGAGTATAAATCAAGACCTAGAGCCAAAATCTAGTATAGGAACTTTCTCAGTGACTTATTTATGGACAGGAAACCACCCCAAACTTAGCGACTTAAATAATTTCTCATGATCGCAGTTCTTTCTTGCTTGACTAGGTTAGGTGGATGGTTCTCCCATTGGGTCTCTCATGCAGGTGCCATCAGATGTTTTCTGAGGCTGAGTTGTCTGAAAGCTTGTCTGTGCTGGACATGTGAGGTGCTCCACTCACATGTTGGCTGAGGGCTTAGCGCAGTGCTTAGTGACTTGAGGCTGTCGACAGGAACACTGCCTACGGCCTCTCCATGTGCATTGAGCTTCTCTCATACAGCGGCTGGAGTGTCCCCAGAGGCTAGAGGAGAGTGTCTGGTCCCCTTATGATCCAGCCTCTGAAGTCACTCTGTGTCACCCTTCCTGCATTCCAAGCAGTCTCAAAGCCCACCCAGATTCAAGCAAGTTGA
Source organism: Arctocebus calabarensis (assembly GCA_963573935.1). NCBI lineage: Eukaryota > Metazoa > Chordata > Mammalia > Primates > Lorisidae > Arctocebus > Arctocebus calabarensis. The sequence goes on along the minus strand of CAUYON010193286.1, from coordinate 13,541 downwards.
GAAGTAGCTTTCATTTCTTTTTTGTTTTTTGAAGTATATGCAGGCTCCAGTTTAATAAATCATGTCAAACTTCTTTTTTCCAAGTGTTTATACCAACTTAGGCTCCTATCAACAGTTTCACTGACTTGGCAATACTTAGTATTGTCAACCTTTTTTATTTTGCCATTCTGGTGAGTGCGAATAGTAGAGGTTTAATTTACCTTTTACTGTGGTAAACAACACATAACATAAAATTTACTATCTTAACTATTTTTAAGTGTACAGTTCAGTAGTGTTAAGTATATTTATCTTTTTGTGAAAATGATCCCCAGAATGTTTTTATTAAGCAAAACTGAAACTCTGTACCTATTAAAGAACAATTCTCTTTCCTCAATCCCTCTTCCCCCAGCCCCTGGTAACCATTATGTTACTGTTTCTATGAATTTGTTTCAGATAAGTGGAACTGTACAGTATCTGCCTTTTTTTTTGGTTGGGGCTGGGTTTGAACCTGCCACTTCCGGCATATGGGGCCAGTGCCCTACTCACTGAGCCACAGGCGCTGCCCCAGTATTTGCCTTTTTAAAAGATTTATTTTTTTAGGGATAGTCTTGTTTTGCCTTCCAGGCCGGAGTGCAATGGTGTGATCACAGCTCACTGAAGCCTCAAACTTCTGGCCTCAAGTGATCCTCCTCCCTCAGTCTCCTGAGTAGCTGGGACTACAAGTGTGTCACTGTGCCTGGCTAATCTTTTTATTTTTTGTAGATGGGGGTTGGGCATGTATGTGTGTGTGTTGCTGAGTCTCACTCTGTTGCTGAGTCTGCTCTCAAATTCCTGGCCTCAAGTAATCTTTCTGCTTTAGTTTCCCAAAGTTCTGGGATTATAGGATGAGCCACTACACCTGGCCCACTGTTCTTGTCTTCTATTGCTCTTAGCATAATGTCCTCAAGTTCATCCATGTTGTAGTATGTGACAGCATTTTCTTCTTTTGTAAGACTGAATAGTATTCCACTATATGAATGCATTGTTGTTAGCACTTTTTTTAAACCATTTTTCTGTCAATGGGCATTTGAGTTACTTCCACTTCTTGGCTATTATAAATAATACTGCTATGAACATGGGTGTGCAAATATCTCTTCAAGATCCTACTTCCAGTTTGGGGGGTATAAGTGGGACTGTCCTATCATAGTTCTATTTTAAACTTTTTTGAGAAACCAGCATACTCTTTTCCATAGTGATCACACCGTTATACAAACCCACCAGCAGTGTGCAAGAGTTCCAATTTCAAAGTGATGAGTTTTTATCTTGTATTTGTTTGATGACTAATGATGTGGAGTACTTGTTCATGTTTGTTGTTTATGTAGATCTCCATTTTTATAAGGTGTCTGTTCTGGTCTTTTGTCTGGATGAGTTCTTTATACATTCTAGATATGAGCTCTTTATTTTCCTAACAGTTTGTCTGGATTAGTTCTTTATACATTCTAGATATGAGCTCTTTATTGGTTATATTTGCTCCAAATATCTTCTCCTACTCTATGCTCTCCTGACTTGGGATCACCAGGTTTTCCATTGGCCATGAGGAGGGCCCAGAATGCTGGGTGGTCCTACGGGACTCCCATCCTCCTCATCTCCAGTCTCTTCCCATTCCAGTAATGGGGGCTGCTATGGGCGGTAAGTGGTGCTGATTCTGCTTCTTTCGTTTTGGCATCATGGCTGCAGCTAGACTTCATTTCTTGCTGGGGCAGGGTCAGAAGTGCATGTGGGATGGGAGATATTGTTGAGGCCCTCTTTGGAAAATACCATTGGACATAGTAGCCAGGCAATGACATTACATTTCAGGGGAAGGCTGTAATTTTTGTTCTAGGAGACCCAAGATGACTGAAGTAGCCTCTGGAATGGAGATTTAAGGCCTCTCCATTCATGCCAGAGGGACTCAGGTAACAGAGTAGCCTACTTTGCAGGCTCCTTACATGATATTTTGAGATTTTCTTTATGTGTGTCTGGGTAGAGTGGGGCAATCAAGAGCACCAACGTGCAAATTAGTAAAGTAGATGGTAAGTTCGTGAGGGTCCAAGATAGAGGGTCATGTATACTTTTCCTGAACTTGAGTTAAATCATGCACAATGAGATTGTTACACAGGAATGAGTTTCTGTCTAGATCATCAGCACTCACAATATCTCAGTGTGGTTTTATTGAGTTGTACACAACACAGTGTAAACACTATGATTTCTTGAATATGGCTGCCCAACAGAATTACCTGGGAGCTTAACAGAAAGGAATTCCTGGGCCACACCCAACATTCATTAAATCTACTTCTCTAGATTTGGAGCCCAGTTGTGTCTTTTCCAAAGTGCCAAAATCCTTCCACCTGATCCAAATAATGGGAGACAATTTTCAGTGCTAGTGAAGAGAGAATAAAGAGGTCTCTGAAAGTGATATGGCCTTAAAATATACCAAAAGTTTTGCATAAATTAAAGAGTAAAGAAAATTGGATACCACACGAAAATTTAGGATTAATAAAACTCTCTTGGGTCAGATTATTGTAAATGAAAGTCATAGGTCTATGATATAGGTCTAAAGGTACTAAAGACTGTTGGTATTTTTTGAAAGATTTCACTTTATGAAAACTGAGAATTTCATATACTCTTAAGATCTTATTGACTTAATCTCCAGCAATAAGATTCAGAGGTAATTTTATAGGGTTAGAACATTTTTGAAACAAAGGACCTGCAAGAAAATATAAAGTGTCAATGCTTTTCCTTTTTTCTTATTTTTGAGACATAATTTCACTTTGTCACCCTTGCTGTGGTATCACAACTCACAGAAACCTCCAACTCTTGGGCTTAAGCAATTCTCTTGCCTCAGCCTCCCAAGTATCTGGGACTACTAGAGGCTGCCATAATGCCCAGCAATTTTTGTTGTTGTTGTTGTTGTTGTAGTTGTCATTGTTGTTTAGCTGGCCCAGGCTGGTTTCTAACCCGCCAGCCTCGGTGTATATGGCTGGCACTGTAACCACTGTGCTATGGGCACTGAGCTAATATGTTTTCTTTTTTTTAATAGTGATAGCAGAGATAGTGGTTAGGGGGTCCATTTGCTAACAAAATAAACTTCAAAAAAATTTTTAAACAAAGTTGTTTTAAAACAATTCCCGGGAGTGTTGCTTGTCAACAACATTCCTTTCATAGTAACCTATGAAACTATGGACTTTGCACTGATTTTCATTTCACAAGCCCCTTAGAGCTTTCACTTTCCCCATCACACAAGGGGGGGCCATTATAGTCATGGGAAGGAATAATTTCTACCTACCTCAGGGGTTTTCTTAGGAACAATTTTTCTACATTCTCTTTACACTTATACCACTCTCAGAGGAGGTATCATTCAGGGAGCTTCTGGCTTATAAAATAAAAGGACAACTTTGCCAGAAAACATTCACAGAAGCTCAGCATATGGACCAAGAAATGTGGGTGAAAGAGGGAAGAATGTTGTATAAAGAGCAATTGCCAAAGATTGGAAGGGTGCAAATGTAGTTCTAGCTCTGTCAGCAATTATTTATAAGACCTGGGACAAGAATTGGACCTTTTAGACCACCCTCAATACCTTCCAAGCTTAGAGTTGAGTAGAGAGGGGTGATCTGTCCACCCTAGGAGAGAAACTGTTCATGTAGCTAGAAGGTGAATGAGGGCTGTGGAATGTAAGCTAGCATCCCCCATTGCCTCTGCTGTGACTTTTGGTGTGACTCTGCTGTGACTTTTCCTTGAATTGGTGGGAATAACCCTCTCGTCAAATCCCTTGACATAAATGAAAGTCTTCTGTTCATGCAGTTCTGCCAATAAAGATCTGTCAAATAATAGCCCTGAGCCAGTCTGTTCCTCAACAGAAATGGAAAGACAGGGAACATACCAAGCCTGGAGAGACCTAATTAGTAATAAAGTAAGGCTCTTCTGCAAGAAGCAGTTCTCCTTTTCATAGATTTCTGGCCATGCATGTGGAAGATAGTGGTCCTATGAGAGAAGTAGACAGTGGTTAGACATAAACTAAAAGAGCAAATGACTCTGAGCCCAAACTAATCATTTCATTTCTGTTCTATGCTGTAGAATGCATTAGTTACTCTTTGCTATACACAGATTTATTCTAATAATGAAAACACAAGGTTTTTCTTAAGATATTTTTGATTCAGTAACAACAAACAGTATCCCCATTTTCCTTATCCAACTTAGAACACCTGAAGTTCTGACAATGATTTTCATCCTACATTTGCATGCTTGGAAAGGTAAGAACACTAAAAGAGTCTTTATGTAGTATTAATCATAAAAAAAGAGCTAATAAGACACAATCTCTAAGTGGTGATACCTGGTATTTAGTGAGAGCCCAGTAAATAAATTAATTTTGTTAATAATTTATTAAATAAGTTAATGAAGTGAATCCACAGGAGCTATAAGGGAAAAAAAGATCAGTTACATGTGTCTTTGGTTAGAGAGTCTGTAAATTTTGGTTTTTTAATTTTTGCTTTTTAAGCAATGAATCTTGTTTGATTGCTCTGTGCTCCCAAGATCTCGCTAAATTTGGCCATCTCTGCATGAAGTTCAGGGGAAAAACTTGGAAGCTATTTCGTGCTAAACCCTTTTACTTATATTGGCTGACTTTTTATCTTCAATAGTCCTGCAGAGTCAATGTCACCACATTGCTATCTCTTCTTGTTTTTATAGATGAGAAAATGAAGCTCGGTGAGGTTAATTAATTTGCCCAGTGTCATGTAATAATAAACAACAGAACCAGGGTTTGAATCCAGGTCTAGCTGTAAGACTTTTGTCCTCTCTGCAATACCTGGTCCGTTTTTCATTTTTATCTCTCTGTAGATCCCACACCTAGTGATTCCAACATCAGCACTAGTAAGACCATGTCAACACCTCTGTCAAAACCTTTCACTTGTGCGGTAACATTTACATTAATCTCCATCTAAAAACCTATCTGGTCTAGGCTTATCAGTGTTAAAAAGCTTCAATGATTTAATTTGTCAATGAGTCTTGTTAAATTATAGCCCTAGACAGATATAACCAAGTATAATACGGCAGAACCATAAGATGTCTCAAATTTTATCTTCCAGTTGGAGGTCATCACTGGAGGAATTGTAAGGTGTGCAGTTCATAGTCACTAACCTACTCATTTAAAAATGTGTATTGAGCTTCTAAGGTGGGAGTAGGTGCTGGCAGTACAGCAGTGAACCAAACCAGCTGGAGCTTACATTCCAATGGCAGGTGGTTGTAGGAGCCAGCTAATAAACAAATAAGCAAGTAAATGCACAGTATGTCAGGCAGTGATAAGTACTATGAACAAAATGAATTGGGGGGAAAAGAATACTGGGTTGGAGGAACAGATGGCATGGTGCTGTTTATCTTGGAGGGTGAGGTAAGACTCACATGATGAGGTGACAATGGAAAGAGATAAAAGGAAGAGCTTGTGGATGTCTGAGCACGGGTGGAAGAGGGAGCAGTAAGTGCAAAAGCTTTGAGGTGGGAGGACTTCTGGCATGTTCCAGTGGCTGCAGGGAGGCCAAAGTGGTGGCAATAGAGGTAGTGAGGGGGAGACGGGCAGGAGATAAGGACAGAAGTAATTGAATTAGAGGGAAGATCACAGTCAATAGTAAACTGAGTGCTCTGCCACTGCACATTCCCAGAATTCCTTTGTATTTCTCATTTTCAGAATATTTTCTATTCTTTCTGTTATCCAGACATAACACCCCCTTGTACATGTGTCACCCTCCAGAGAACTTGCAGTATAATGCTTGAATTACAACTTTATTTTTTATTTTATTTATTTATTTATTTTTGCAGTTTTTGGCCGGGGCTGGGTTTGAACCCGCCACCTCCGGCATATGGGGCTGGTGCCCTACTCCTTTGATTCACAGGTGCTGCCCTTAAATTACAACTTTATAACCAGGCTATAGGGGTTCAAATCTTGCCACTGGCATATGACTTTGGGCAACAGAGTGGAGATGGTAGAAATGATGATGATGATGATGATGGTGGTGGTGGTGGTGATGATAAGGAAGTCACACTTGTGTCAGGGGGCTGTTTTCAGAACTGCACAAGTTAGTATGTAGAAGGCACCGATAATGGTCCCTGGCACATAGACAGCGTGATGTGAGAGTGGCCTTCTTCCCAAGGAGCTTTTCCCTGTAAGAGACAATGTTTCCTGATTTTTAATAGTGTAATACAAGCTTGAGAGGCACTTGTTGTAGTCTTTCATGTTTTACGGTTTCCAAAGAAACAGAACTAATAGAAATATATATGTGTGTGTATATATGTATTATGTGTATATATATATGTACATATATAAAGAGATTTATTATAGGTATTGGCTCACCTGCTATGGAGGCTGAGAAGTCCCATGCTCTGCTATCTGCAGAGTCCAAAGGCCTGAGAACCAGGAGTGCTGTTGTCTGAGGGGAGGAAAAGGCAGACGTCCCAGCTCAGAGAGAGTGACTTTGCCCTTCTTCTGCCTGTTTGTCTCAGTTATGCCCTCAGTGGACTGGGTGACGTCCACTCACATTGGGGAAGACACTCTGCTTTACTCAGTCCACTGATTCAAATGCCAATCTATTCTGGAAACACACTCACAGACATAACCAGAAATAATGTTTTAACAGCTATCTGGGAAACCCAAAGCCCAGTCAAGTTGCCACATGAAATTAACTATCACATCTAATCTAGGAGAGATATTTTTTAATTAGGAAAGGCTTCCCAGCATGCCTGCTGAACTGCTGCATTATAATTTATCTCTTCTGTCTACAAATAGACCAGAACTTCCCTCCACCTGAACTCTAAAGGGAGTCCTTGCTCCTTAATTTTTATTTTTGTTGTTGTTAACCCAATATGCTTACAACTTTCAGTATCAAAACTTTCAGTTTTATTTTATGGAAGGTTGTAAATGTTATGCATCTAAGGAGCTACACTTGCATAAAAAATAGGGCCATCACTCCACTGTGCACTCAGAAAGGAGAAATTGCTCCAAGCTGCAGGAGAGATGGTTCATCTTGCACATCTGAGAGTCAGAGGCAGTGGAGGATTGAGCTGTAAGGGGAGGGCTGTTGTAGCATATGCTCATGAATAATGAATCTGACATTATATGTATGCAAATGAACACAGCAAGCTCTGAGCTAAAACTTGGTTTCATCATTATTCACGGCCTTTTGTGTTTAGCACCTGGATAGCGCTCAGGATGGCAAGAAAACAAAGCAATCTGCTTACTGTACTTGGGATAGAGAAAACCTGCACCAAGAAGCCAGGTATCTAAGATGTTGTGATTTCCTTCGCAAGCTCTGAAGGTAAATGAAGGTGAACAAAATCCTAGAGAAAATTCAGACGCAGTCCCCTTAAGAGTGGACAAATGTGAGAGCTTATTAAGGCACAGTGACAATAATTGCTGATGCTCAGGATAATGGACAAAGGCAAGTAAAAGGCTGAAAGTAATCTAATACGTTTTGTGGTCTTTCCATTTTAATTCCTCAATTTGCATGGGACAGACATCACAATCAATTTTGCACCTCTGGGAGAAGTCCTACATTTTCTGAAAGTCTTGAATTTACCTTTTAAAATAAACAATATATATTTCTAATTCAAACATCAATAAAATACTGCATTTCTGGGGAGAAGTGGGGCTTGGATTACAAAGGTGTCTTAGTTTGTTTATTGTTCATAGGGACGACTCTTCATTTCTGCCTCTTCACTAAGGAAGGATTGCCCGTGAAGAGTTCCTAATGATGGAGGAACTCTTACTTCTGGGATTAATTAGGATTCTGTTGCAAATGCATAGCATTTAATCAGGACCCGGGACTAGTAACTGTATACTTAAACAGCTGCAGAAAATAAGGTGACTTTGGCTTATTTTTGCAAGCTCCAAGGAGAAAGATTTCTTATTTTCCTTATGTTATGCAGCTATTTCCTAACACTGACAGTTAGGAGAGTCTTCTTTGTATTGCAGACAAATCTAAATTGATCTCAATATAATAATTTGGAAAAAAGACCATGTCAGCATTGAAAAATAGGAAACATTGTCATCCACATGTCAAAGATGATGAGGGACTTCTGCAAGATGACACTGAATTGAGCAAAGAAATGGGATAACCTGCGAGTCATCTGGATGCACATTAGAATTGCCTGGAGAGTAATGCAAAGCCCACACATCCGAGCCCTAGCCCCAGTTGTCTGCTATCAGCTGGTCAGGGGTGAGGCACAGGCATTTGTGTCTACAGTGCTCCTCAGGGATTCTGATAGGCAGTCAAGATTGGGGTCCAGTGCCCTAATTGAAGTTTTCTGGTGGGCTCTAGCTGAGAGCAGAAGAGCCTCAGGCCGGAGGGAGGAGTGGGCTGAGGGACTGGTTACATTTGCCAGTCAGGGTAGTACACAAAGAGGTTTGGATAAAGGTTACCCGGAGTGGGGATTCCCAGGGGTGCACATCCTCAGCAGCTATCACGTGATATGGATAGCAGCAACCTGACCCCACTTTTGGGAACAGAATTAGAGGAGGTTCTTCCTGAAGTAGAAGCCTTGAAGGCAACTTCTCAAAGTCAGCATGGCAATGGGAAATTGAGCCTAGTGGGTGGGGAGCTTTATTGGGTCTGCAAAGGTGGTGGTAGGGAGCTGGGGGAATCTCCTGAGGCAGGACAGACGTCCCACCAGGCCTGGCACTGGGAGCTGCGGCTGTCCCAGAGTGAAGCTGCCTGACACCCTGATCCCGCTGCTCTCCTTGTGATGCAGGATAATAAACCAGGCCGACTGGTGCTCGGTCTAAAGGTCCACCGTGAGGTCTTTAGGAAACAATCAGAACTTGAAGAGAACCACAAACCCTGCACATTGAAACAAGCGGAACTTGAAGAGACCCAATTATAAAGCCACTCTATGCAAGCTCATGATGTTGTTCTTGTGGTTATTCTCCAACACAGCAGAACCTCTGTGAGTTTATCACCCAAGGGACTGTGACTAACTGGTCAACATAAAAAGCTAGGTCCACTATCCTGATATGTGCATGTGGTTCTGTGCAGTCTAAGGAAATCAGGTCAGCTTAAGGAGGGGGTCAAGGTAGGGGGTCAAGTAGAACTGTGGAGGTTCTACTATAATAGAAATTCCTCTGAGAGCACAAAGCAGTCTTAGGCAGTAGTGGGCAATAGTCATTTGCATTTTTTTTCTTTTGTAGTTTTGGCCAGGGCTGGGTTTGAACCTGCCACCTTCAGCATATGGGGCCAGCGCCCTACTCCTTTGAGCCACAGGTGCCGCCCATTACTGGGCAATAGTCAAAACCTCAACCTAAAATTTTTCTTTTCTCTTCTTCTTGCTCTGCTGGCTTCTTTGACCTCACTCTCAGACCAGGACGCAGGGGCAGGAAAGGGCTTTCTTGACTGGCATTACCAGGAACTGGGGCTCTGCTGCCTTGGCTTGACATTCAAAACCAATACTCTCTTTCCCAAAGCCCTTTGCACAATTATAGACATGTAACCCAGGAACCTGCTACTACACCTCTCTGGATGAGGGTGAGGCTCCCTCCCTGCCTGTTTCAGTTCCCTCCTGTGTAAAACTGTTTAAGGAATCTCCCTGTAGCCATGCCCACTGAGGTGTGGGGTTGTCACAGTGCGTTGGTACTTAGCTCTAGAGAAATCCAAGTTGCAAATTCCAAGTTACTCTTCAGCCATTTCAACCTTAACACTTTTATACCTTTTAGGTGGGTGAGGGGCTGAGATTAGAAAATCCAGCTTGTAGACACCTTCTTATGAGTCCTACTTGGTGGTCCAGTATACTGCTTTGAATGTGAATATTGTTTCCCCCCAGGACTAGCTTCATGGACGTTTGACATTTGCAGTTACACAGGGCTCCTTGCTCAGAGGCCTGAATTAATGCTGTCCTGTGCCCATCTTGGATTTCTTAATAATTTTTGAACAGGCAGTTCCACATTTTTGCTTTGGATTGAGTCCAGCAAATTATGTAGCTGGTCCTGATTTCTCCTAGTAAATTGGGGGCCTTAGATGAAACTGAGATCTGTCTCATTTTAGCACTTTATTACGCCTGTTTCTGGTGGAGATTTCAGGCTAGTGTAGAATTCTCATTTTTTAATTTGAGTAAATTGTAGGAAAGACCCACACGCTTCAATTTGGGGTCTATGAAAAGACTCTGAAGCATGAAAGAACAGAATTCACAGAAGGCAAAGGAAGGACATACTTGAGGAAAGATTTACCGTAGGAAACAAAAGTAATTTAAGGCAACATCTGCTTGTCCTTTCAATAAAATTCAATTAAGCCTGGATTCTATGAAACATGAGATTAAAGATGAGATAAGACAATAAATATCAAAAGTAAGCCCTGCTTACAGGAAGGCAGAAATCAAAAAAGATGCCAGATAGAAACAAGAATGATGGCTTTGAAATAAAACATGAGTTGGCAGAATCTTACAACATATTAGGAAAAGTAAAAAGCACAGTAGAACCTGTGGATCATTGCATCAGTAATACAGAGAACTAGCTCCAGAGATTTTCCAAATGCTGAAAAAGGCAATGAGATGAAAATGACTACAGAGAAGAGGGAGATGTCAAAGGCAGGCAATGATGAGGAAGCACCAGGTTAGTGGAGTTCCTCAAGGGATAAAAGAACAAATAGGGAGGAATCACTGTTGAAGACAATCCCTGCCTCACTGCCTTCTGAGGGGAGAACCATGTGGAAGAAAGACAAGGTGCTCTCCACATTTTGCGTTTAAAAATAAAAATGCTCCTCACAAAAACAAGTGGTATTAAGGACAAAGTTCACAAGCCTTTTGAGCTTGAAGGTGTTTTGCTAAAATTTCCATGAATTGACTTTGTGATTCTTTGACTTTGTACATTTCCACATTAAGTTACAAAATAGTATTTTTGCCCTTCCCCATTTAGTGCCTCTATGCTAGGGAGGAGAGTAAAACAAGCAATAAAATCATTTACAGAGATAAAGATCAAGACTTCACAAAATAGCTTTGGTTTGAATTTTGTTTGATCCCCTTGACAATGCTGTGGGCAGATAATATTACAGAAGTCACAGGCCACAAGATAAAAAAGAAGCTTCATGTGCTAAGGGCAGAGTCTGAGTCGTCTATTTTTAGACTGTGTAAGGAGAGCTGTATTTATGGAAGCCAATTAAAAAAAATACCTTGGAGAGTTTGGGGGTGGTTAAGCAAGGGAGTTCTTCTATTATTGTGCCCCAGAGAATTAGTTGTCATGCATTGAGTGGTTAAGCCTGTAGAGCAATGGAGCCTGACATAAAAGACAGGGCATTGGACCACTCACGTGGAGAGTGGGCAACACTCTAAATATGGCATTTGCATCCAGAAAAAAAAGACCAGTAGATCTGGCTCAAAACTGAGTTCTGTCACATCAAAAGTGCAGACTTTATTGCAGCCTCACACAATAAAAACAACAGCAAACAACAACGACAAAACCTAAAAAACAGTTCTAAATATCTGAGGGCAGTTTTAAAACCAATGATTTATTTCCCTAAATGGCATGACTATTATAGAAACCTATCAGAAATATAAACAGAAAAGAACAGGCCTAGTTTCTGAATAGAATCACAGAGAGATCTCATTTCCATTGTAAAAAATAATGGGATTTGGACTAAATATGGGGTAAAAATGGCTACAGAGAGTTTTACTAGGCCAAAGGCGTGATGTATGACAGGATGGTAATGCATTTAATGAATCATGGATGTTCTAGTTCAGGAGTTCAGAAATGGCAAACAGCACTATTGCTTTCCTGCCCATAGCAGACATTGCTAATCTTTTAAAATATTCTTTCTTGCTCAACTTAGACACAGTCTCAGAAATCTTTTCAACACAGCATACCAAGCAACCTCTGTCTATCTATCAGAGATGATATAAAAGGTGTCATTCCTAATCTAGATCAGCTGTCTACATTTTTAGGTAAGGTTGCAAATCTCAGAAGGACACATGACTTAAGATAACTTGAAGACCAACTTGATCCCCTAAGAAAGTAATCTTTTTGTTATATCATACTAGAATTCAAACTGAGATAAATGCCAGGATTTTATAATTACAGTCCTAAAGTAACCCGAGTGTGTATATGTGTGTGTCATTATATGATATGACTTTGGGGGAGGGTGGTGTGTATTATCACTGTAGAGCAAAAGTTCTCCCCCAGATGCCAGACTCTAGCCTCCAGAATTTTAACAAATTATTTCAAACTCATCTTTTTTCCACTTTGAAATAGAAAATATGCTCCAAAACAACTGAAAGTAAACACTCCCCACAAGCCACCAAGCCTGTTCATAGCCACGTCTCCCTCTAACCACTGTCCGACTCCTATCGTTCTTCACCATATTTTTTCTTGAAGTTAGGACCTTCACTTCATCTACTTTCTTCAGTTTTCATTTCTTCTTCAATCTGCTGTGATTGGACTTCTGATCCTGATACCTCAATGAAACAGCTCTGAACAAGTCCTCGATGACCCAATAACAAGACCCAATGGATCTTACGTTTGACCTGCCTTCAAAGTTCTTGAAATTCTTCTTGTTTGCTGACATTTCCTCTTAATGACATTTTTTCTTCTACCCTACTTCTTCCCGAACACTCTCCAGGGAGACAAGCCTACGTAAATCCCCTGACCTGCCTGGTGTTCTTTCACTGCAAGCTTCAGAACCCCGTATTGATAAAGGAAGCAGAGGTGAGTGGCAAAGAACCACTTAGGTTGAGCCACTGGCTATCTAGACTCTTAAGTTCCACATTTATTTCCCCCTCAGGGAACTCCAGAATATAGGTGGAGGCCTGAAGGAATGGGAACAGGATGTACGGAGCAGAGGGTCTGCTTTTGGGACTGAAGTTGTAGCAGTTCAAGTCTCAGGTTCAATCTGAGTAATTCTGCTATATGGAAATATCTTAGTCAATCATACCTCATATAAATTTCCAAACACACGGTCTCTAATTCTTTTTCTCCTGGTATCCTTGGCAGGAGCAGCACCTTGGGAAGTGGGGAAACCTTAAAATGCATCTTTAGCAGCTTAGGGGCCAGATATTCCCCCAGTTAGTAGAAAGACAAACGGTCTTGGGTAAGGTTTTTAATGGTTCCAATTCCTTCTCATCCTTCACCTGGCCAACTCTAGACAGACATTTGAATCTTTTCTACTCATAGTGTGGTCCAGGAGCCTCCACCTTGGCATCACCTGGAATCGTGTAAGAGACACAGACTCTCAGGCCTCATCCTTGACCAATTAAATCAAAATCTGCATGTTAAAATCTCCAGGTGATTTGTGTGCACATTATATTTTGAGGCGCTTTTCTGTAAAGTTTAAAGCATGCTTGATACATCAGTTCCCCTCAGTAGGCTTTGAACTTCCAGGTTATAAAAACTGTCCCTCACTTAACTTTTCCATAGCATCTTGTTGATAATAATTATTATTTTTTTTTTTTTTTTAAATAATTTTATTGAATCATAATTATGTACATTGGTGCAATCACAGGGCACGATTCATATACATTCAAAAATATTTTGATCATACTGTTACAGATATCCTTCATGGCATTTCCTTGATCACTATATA
>CAUYON010193284.1:0-13505 GCA_963573935.1 Arctocebus calabarensis | reverse complement strand
ACAATTAAAAAAAAAAGACAAAAAAAGTTACCTTGATATAATGTTAAAAAGAAAAAAAGAAAATATGTCAGATTGTATATGAAACTAGCACATTGTACCCCATGATTGCATTCATGTACACAGCTATGAATTTTTTTTTTTTTTAGACAGAGCCTCAAGCTTTCACCCTGGATAGAGTGATGTGGCATCACAGCTCACAGCAACCTCCAATTCCTGGGCTCAAGTGAGTCTCTTGCCTCTGCCTCCCAAGTAGCTGGGACTACAGGCGCCCGCCACAACGCCCGGCCATTTTTTGGTTGCAGCCATCATTGTTGTTTGGCCGGCCGGGGCTGGATTCGAACCTGCCAGCTCAGGTGTATGTGGCTGGTGCCTTAGCCCGTTGAGCCACAGGCGCCGAGCCACAGCTATGATTTAATAAAAAAAAATTGCAAAACTCAGTAGTTCTAACATGGCTGTATTTACCATCCGAACCTTTACAGAAAACTTGCTATCCCTCTGAGTTATATAATCAGAACAGAGTCATTCTCTTAGTCCCCTTCCCCCAAATGCTGCATTATGATTAAAGTTATGAATTCTGCTTGTATAAAAGGCCTATTTACTTATTGAACATACATTTTTAGGTTGAAACGATTTACCAGGTCACCTAGTGTCATTTGGCATAAATCCGCTCGAGCTAGGTCCAAAAAAAAACATTTTCTTTAGGCGATAAATGGACTTGCTTTTTTATTCAAAGATTTAAATAAATATCCTAAGTCTTAGGTGTTTGAAACTGATTGATAATGTTTGCTGAAAGGTCCTTGGGGCATGCTTGGGGCACCAGCACACTTTTTTCTTCATTCAAAGAGGCAAATAGTAATAGTACAGTCTCTCTTGCAGTTATTCAACTTTGCAGTTATGGCATTAACATAGCCACAGAAAGTATGTTTTCCCCCCCTCAATGGTAAGATAAGATTCTTATGAAACAGAAAGGAATTCAGAAAAAGTAAAAAGCCACACAGAAAGTATGTTAATGAGTGAGTCTGTGTACTAATAAAACTTTATTTATGAAAACAAGTGGTGGGCCAGTTTGGCAGCAGGCCATGGTTTGCCAACTCATGCTTTAAATGACATCTAATCAATTTTTATCCTGCATTGTCCATGTAAGTCTCCTGAAATCCTTTGAACTATAACTCAATATAGACCAAAAATGAAAGTCATTTGTTACCACAGGGGTTTCCAGTGAAGGAATTGACTGAGCCAAATTCAAAGTCAGAAAAGAGGTAACAAATCACTTTGGTATACCAACAGCGTAGTCCCCATAATAGCTGTGACTTACCTAAAAATGACTTAGCCACTGCATGGAGAGCTTGGGGAGGCCAGGGCATGAACCAGTCAATACCAGTGTTATTTACCATACCTTAAAAAGACAGATAAAAAAGATGGTTACTCTGTAGCCCTGCGATGGGCCCAAGAACACTGATGCCATCTTCGCTAGCCCATGGGATTGGTGAATGAGATGGACATGTCTAAGTCCAATTCATCAGAAGCAGTTTTTCAACCTTGCCACCATTGGGGTTGGGCAATCCTCTGTTGCAGAGGCTGGCTGTACATATAGGGTGTTTGGCAGCATCCCCAGCCTCTATTCACCAGATGCCAGGAGAATATGTCAACCTCTTCCCCACGTTGTGATGACCACAAATGTCTCCAGCCATTGTCAAAGGACCCCCGGAGGAAGCAAAATCCTCCTCCTATCAAGAATCTCTGTCTGGAAGAATTTTCCCAAATGGAAGGGAGCAGAGAGCCACCCTCCATGCACTATGGACCTTGCACTTAGGAGCATGAACAGGAGAATGTCACCAAGGCCTAAACCTGGTGGCAATCACAAGGCTCCCCCTATCACATAGGGCCTGCATGTCAACCCAATGCTTGTTCTACTTCACTGGTGGAATCTCAAGAGGTAGACAAACCCCCAGCACCCATGCCCTGCTAAGCAGGGGAATCAGGTCTGCAGGCTCAGTTCTAGGGTACCTGGGAAATTTCTGCACCAGGTCCTCAGGGTGTCTCCTACTGGCGACATGCCTAAGACGATGTGCAGGTTGTTTGCACTTTTGTTCACAAAGTACTGCCACACGGACTCCTTGGCTGGCCCCATGCCCTGTTTGGCAGCCTCTTGTCCAATCTGACTGAGGATAGACTCCTTGTCCTCTTCTGCGAAAAGAGCAGGTACAATTCCTAGAAAACAGGGACACATGGACATTTGTGAACAGGGACATTTTTCTCTTTCTTTCCTTTTTTTGGTCTTGAGGTCATTACTTCTCCAGGCACTGACCAAAGGTCATGGAAGAATACTGAGGAGGAGGGCTGCGTCCTAGCCCTGAGACCCGAGGCTGACCTGCCCTGTGTGTAAAGCCCCTTGAAGCTTAAGCTGCTCATCTGTAAAGTGGGCATAATAAATGCCATCTACTTACCTGGAGGGTTACTGTGAGCACCAAAAGTGACCACATGGAACATGTGAAAGCCTCACTCACCTCTAACTCTGAAGCAGGAATTCTCAGCTGTGTTGATCCGACCCCTCCAAGAGATTTTTAGTATGTCTGGAGACATTTTGGGTTGAAACAACTTGGGATGGGGGAAGAATGCTACTGGCATCTAGGCAGTAGAGTCCAGGGATGCTGCTGAACCCAGGCTGCTGTCCAGTCCACTGTAGCTGAGCCCTGGCTAGTTAGACTTCTTTTCCCTATATCTACACCATTTCACATCATACATTTTTATTAAATTGTCTGAATTTTTCCCGTGCAGGAAAGAGTTAACATGGCAGGCTCCAGGTTGCCCACCTTTGAAAGGCCTGCTCCTCAGGTGGGCCTGTGCTGGTGTCTAAGAATTAGACTTAGGGAGGGCTCCCTCCACTGCTGAGGGGAGCAGTTCCCTGTTAACTGCTCACCCAACTAAGTGTTTCATGCAGACCATCTGCTCTCTCTTGGGCCACCCGGGTTTTAGTACATACCAGAGAGATGTGCCTGCTTATACATCCCCCAAGACAGACTCTGGGCATGGAGAACTAGCTTCACTGGTAGACAACATTTCACATGGGTTGTCACAACTTGTCATTGAGGGATTAAGCATGTCCTGTGTGACTCTATGGGGAAAGCTTGAGTCTGGTTTCCCCAGACTTTAGCCCACATGCCTTTTCCCTTTGCTGATCATGCTTTGTGTCCTTTAGCTACAATAATCATGACCATGAACACAGTTGTATGCTGCATCCTTCAAGTCCTCCTAGTGAATCATAGACCTGGGGGTGGTCTTGGGGACCTTCTATGTGGGTAGAAATATAATGCAGGCAAAGGACTTACAAGGGAATGGCCCCAGGCCTCATACCCACCCACCCCACCCCCCAGCACGCCTATGGTGGTAAGGAGGCTCAGGATGTTTGCCAGAAGAGATAGAAAACTAGTTTGGAGATATCTGAGTAAAATTCAGTAGCTTAGCAGAGATAGGATATCAGCAGAATTAGGAGACAATTAAAAATTATCCTTGAGCCCAGACAATTCGTTCCTCTCCCATCCCCTAAGGCAATTTTGTTACCTATTTACTTCTGCCCTTGATAATTGTTCTGTGATTTAATCCCTCCACCCTGATGACCTTTTTAATAATCAAAAGATCACCCTTATGATTGAATCATCAGACTATTAACTCTTTACTTTTTCATTTTATAAACATATGCCCTAAAATCTTAATAAAAACCTTCTGAAATTTCAAACCAGGGTGGCACCTATCTACCTTGCTCCAGGCTGATACAGCATCTGTCTCTCTGGGTCTCAGCAGATTTTTTCACAGAAACTCTGCACATGAATTTCATGTGCCACCATTTCTCCCTTAGTCTCCAGATCTGGGTGGTCAGATAAGTCCCTGCTTAGGGAATTCTTAGTCCACTACGTTGTGGCTCCCTGACACACTATAACATTTCTACATAGTCCTGAGACTGCAAGGCACAAAGGAGAATTCCCCCTTTCTTCTTCTCCCCTTTCAGATTCCTGCTTGTTCCTCTTCTACCTGAACTTGATACTGAACTCTCCCTTGGGTGAGTACATCTGTCCGTAGTTTTACAAACCAGCTGTCAGTGACTCTTAAGTTGGCATCCCCACTCTAAGCCCCTATTCTGAGAACCAGTGAATCACTCATTTCACATGCTGCAGTCTCCCCGGACCACAGAACATGATCTGATTTGGAAATAGGGGCTTTACAGAGGGTGTCAAGTTAAAATGATGACTGTAACGTGGGCCTTAATCTAAAACACCAGGTGCCCTCACAAAGGGGGCCAATGTGGACACAGGGACAGACCACATGGGGAGAAAGGCACATGAAAATGGGGGCAGAGAGCAGGGTGGTGAGTCACCCTCATCCCCCACCTGTAATGCAAGGCAGCACCAAACTGGCCACCCTTCTCCCACTCTAATTCCCCTCCAATCTAGACCCCTCAATGCAGTAGCTACAGGGATCTTTTAGAAACATAAATCTAGACCACATCATTGCACCAGGAATAAAATCTCATCTCCTGTAAATGGCCCTCTCCACTGTGTACTGCTGATCCCCTCATTCAACCATACACACACACACGCTCTGTTGGCCCCTCAGCACATGGACTCCCTCCCCTCCACTGCTAAAGCTCTAGCCAGCACAGCCACCTGGCCAGCTTCTACTCTCATCTGGGGTCCTAACAGTCTCCCATGGATGTCCATAATACTCTAAACGCTGCAACTTGTGGGCAAGTTTCCTTACATTTCCTGCAAAAGGAACTTGCAGATGTGGCTAAGTTAAGGGTCCTGAGATGGGCAAAGACTTGACTTGTCCAGAGGGGCCCAAGGCAATCACAAGGATCCTCAGAATCTGAGTCCAGAATGCAGAGACAGAGACTGGTCTTTGTGAATCAAGGAGCAAAGCATGGACCAGCCTCTAGCAGCTGGAAGAGATGAGAAACAGACTCTTCTTGGGATCCTCCAGAAGGAGCCATCCCTGCCTGTGTCTTGATTTTAGCCTATTCATATCCTTTTCTGACTTTGATCCTCAGACCCTTAAGTAAATAAATTTGCATTGTTTTAAGCTGCTGCATTTGGGGTGATGTGTTATGGTGGCCACAGGGAACTTAAAGTACCATCTTTCTGGTGTTGGCTGAAAAGTCTTCTTACAGTGCAGCCTTCCCTGTCTAACAGACTGACAGCACCTGAGTCCTCTCATAGCACCCACTCTTCTCATTCATAGCCCCTATTGCAATTGGTTATTGCTGTATCTTTGTGTGTTTCTGTTGTTAATATTAATCAGCTCACACACACTCACTTTCAAGGAAGGCAGAGGTCATGACTGACTTATTCCCTACCAGTATCTGAAATAAACAGTGTGGGATAAACCCAAGTGGGTGACATGGCCCCTGCACTCAAAAAGCTGATGACCCAGACTGGCACAGTGGCTCACACCTATAAGTTCAGCACTCTAGGAAGCTGAAGTGGATGGATCATTTAAGTTCAGGAATTCAAGACTAGCTTGAGCAAGAGTGAGACATCATCTTTACTAAAAATAGAAAAACTATCCATGTGTTGTGGCAAGCACCTGTGGTCCCAGTTACTTGGGTGGCCGAGGCAAGAGAATTGCTCAAGCCCAAGAGTTTGTGGCTGCCTATGACACCACAGCACTCTAGCTCAGGTGATAGAATATGACTCCATCTCAAAAACCACAAAGCTGATGACCCATCAAAACAGACATGGCTTAAAACTCAATGATCAAAACACAGCAAATACACACTTTAAAATGCATGCCTTGCATTGTGTTTAAATTTTACATCAAAAGAAAAATACTACAAACAAAAATTGGACTCTGGACAATGACAGGCATGCAGAAGCATTAAGAGGCAAGTGTGCGATGTTGCATTGCACTCCGGAAGTGCATCAAAAAATGAGATGTGAGAAGAGATGGAGGGAGAGCTGTTTACATATATGATAAAGCAAGAAAGGAAAATAGGAATGATAGCCACTAGGTGTCAAGAAGGGGTTCACTATTAATTCTCTCAATCTTACTGTTATCCTTGCAATTTTTTTAGAATAAATGTAACTCAGAAAACTCAATTAAGAATACAGCAATACAATAAGAAACATGGCCAGGTGCCAAAATGAATAAGCAATAAATGCAACAAGCCCCTAGGGAAAAAAAGGAGTCGCCATATGCCACTTGGTCAAACAAAGTCAGCATGAACATTCACAGGCTTCACAGCAGAAGGGATTTTGACAGCACAACATGGTTATGATCATGGATATGACACTGGTACCACCTCAGTGCTCCCCAGCTGAGAGCCCTGGGACATGTTAGGTATTATCTACCATAATTAATCACCACAAACTGGGTAACTTAAAACCATAAAGAAAGACATTTCTCTCTTTCTTTTAGAAACATAAAGTTCACAGTTCTGGAGGACTGAGGTTAAGGTACCTGACATCCCTTCCAAAGGCTAGAGGGGAGGATCAAGCCTTCCTTGACTTTTCTGGTTTCAGGCTGCTCTAGACATCCCCTGGCTTGTGGAAATCTCTGGCTGCTTCTTTGCATGGCCATTCTCTGCTGCAAATCTCCCTCTCCCTTCTTTTCTAAGATCACTATCACTGAATTTAGGACCTACCTTGGATCCAGGATGCCATTTCAGATCCTTGATGGAATTACATCCACAAAGACCCTTTTTCTTAATAAGGTCCTATTCACAGGTTCTAGGGGCTTAGGGCCACAATGCATTTTTGTGAGGAGCCACCATTTGGTTTTCTACAGCAGCCTCTGTGCCTCTGTTTCCTCAGCTACAAAGTGAGGATGACAATGGTGCTTCCTCATCAGACTGAGCACACATTATAAGAGCTCAGAAGGGCATGTGGCTGGGGTGGCTGCTCAGTAAGCACCAGCTATGGTAGCTGCTGCTGTCACCACACATGCAAAGAGGGGGTTCTCAGGATATGAGGGCCTCAGGGCTCTTGTGTAAAATGAGATAATAAGACCTCTGTCATGGGCTGCTGTGAAAGAGGGCAGAGGCAACCTGCTCTGGGTTACAAGCTATGCCTGCAGTGGTGAATGCTGAAAAAAATCCTGCAGACTCCCGTTTTGTCACTACTTTGTCACCCTGCAAAGCAGATGTAGAGAGGCTGGTGTCTTGGAGTAGTCAGAAGGATGTGCTTCACGAGGACAGAACTGGGCCTGCTTCCTTGGGATTGCCTTCCTATTTGTGCTGTGGATGGCTTAATGTAAGTTCGGTATGTTGACACCAAAAGGAAAATGATCACACAGTAAATATGGGAGACTTTTGGCAAATAAGAAGAGAACAATGGGGAATTCTCAATCTTTACAAGAACAGTATGTGGATTTATTAAAAAACCTTATTAAAAACCACTGGTACTACTGTTAAGACTAAAACTTTACAAGGTTTGTTTCAGGTGGTTGCTAAGCATTGCTATTGGTTTATTCCACAAAAGAAAAATCAGTTAAATTTAAAAGTCTAGAAGTGTGTGGGAAAAGTGCTTAGGAGAGTGCACCAGAGAGGTGAATGTACAAGCAGAGATATTTGGGTTGCTTATCATTTAGTTACTGTGGCTTTGGAAACTTTACAATCTAGTTCTGAAGCCGAGGGTTTTGAGGATGAGGAACTTCCTCATCCTCCTGAAGAAGGACCTAGTGTTGACAAGCCTATATATGATGAGGCTGAGAAAAGTCCAGAAGTAAAAGAAAATTCAGATAAAGTTCATACTGAGAGTGATTCTGATAGTACAATTACTAATTTTTCTGATAGTAAAGAGGGTGATAATATTAGAAAACAGTTAACTCAATGTCTTCAGGCTATTGAGAAACAATATTCAGAAGCTCCTTAGAAAAGTTCAGAAGCTCTTAAAATATTTTTTCAGCTTTACAGGATGGATCTGTATCCCCTACAGCTCCTCCTTTGCAGCTGGTTTGCTATCCAGTATGGCCAAATCCTGCAGACTCCCATTTTGTCACTAAAATTCACTTCCCTGTTAACCCAGCAATTTTTAACATTGTTCAGAATGCCAAGTCCTCAGCACTGCCTGCGCAAGCTGTTAATTCACCATTGAGTGAGACTTTGGCTTTTCCTATATTGAGGGAAACAAATGACAAGGGACAAGTCCAAACTACTTACACTAATGTTGAGGTAAGATTTTTAAAAATTTTAAGAGGCTGTTCATGCACATGGTTCTAATTCCCCATATGTGATGGGAATTTTAAGATCATATTGTGGAAATCATTTACTTATCCCCATTGATTGGGACACCCTGGCATGGACAACTTTAAGTCCAGGACAACTTATCCAATTTAAATCCTGGTGGATGGAGGAAGCTAAAACTCAGGCTCACCATAACAGGCTTGAAAATTCTTCTACTTTCAATTTTGAGCAATTGACTGGATCTGGACCTTTTGAGAATGCTAATGCCCAGGGAAATTTTCCTAATGAGTTATTAACTCAAATTCAAGACATTTGCTATACTGCTTGGCAGCATCTTGATGAAAAAGGACAGATTAGGCAATTTTTTACAAAAATATTTCAAGGAAATAATGAACCATACACTGATTTCCTCGTTCATTTAACATCTGCCATTGAAAGATCAGTCCCTGGCAAAGATGCTCAAAGAATGTTACTCATGCAATTAGCTTTTGAAAATGCCAACGTGGATTGAAAACAAGCAATAGCAAGTCTTAGGAATCAGGATAATGTCACCATTGACCAGTACATTCATGTGTGCCACAAATGTGTGGCACTTTTCAAGCTAATTTACTGGCATCAGCTTTACAATCTGGTAATGTGAAACCTAAGTGCTATAATTGTGGAAAAACTGGTCACCTTAGAAAGGAATGTAGAAAGGGCAAAATTGAAACTAAAATGGAGGCTAAGCCACCAGGTTTATGCTGCCAGTGTAGCAAAGGCAGATACTGGACTAATGAGTGTCATTCAGTTAAAGACAAAGATGACAACATTTTACCCTCAACTTTCCAGAATCAGGGAAACTCCAATGCGGGGCTAGCTCAAAGCCCCCAGAAATACAATTCAAGCTCCCTTCTCCAGCAGTTCCCAGTGAGCGATGGCCAATGCCCATACTCAGATGAATCAGAACTAAGTTCAGTAAACAAACTCATGCCCAGGATTTATTTCATGCTACTCAAGGAAGTGCAGCATTGGATCTCCTCATATTAACAGACCTTAACAGTGGAGAATCTCCTAAAAAATTACCCACTGGAGTTTATGGTCCCATACCTTTAGGAACTGTAGGGTTAACATTAGGAAGAAGCAGTTTCACTATGGAAGGACTTTGTGTACACCCAGGCATAATTGATGAGTATTATAAAGGTGAAATCTTAATAATGGCTTCAGCCACAAAAATATCCAATTGTCTGCAGGACATCGTGTGGCTCAAATATTAATTTTACCCTATCATAAAGGCAAGGCAGCTCTGTTACAAGGGAAGGTGGTTTTGGAAGCACAGGTAAACATGTCTTTTGGCATACTTTCCTGAATGATCACCCTCAGTGTAAAGTAACATTTGAATATAATGTTCAGATTGAAGGACTAGTAGACACATGGGCAGATGTCTCTTTCATTGCTTCTCACATGTGGCCTGAACATTGGCCAAAAGCCCAAGTAAAAGCCATTTTTGTAGGGGTTGGAACAATGACTAATATTGAACAAAGTACTTTTAATTTACATTGCAAAGGGCCTGAGGGATAGGCAGTTCATATCCGCCCTTACATTGCACCTATTACTATCACTTTGTGGGGTCGAGATTTATTACAACAATGGGGAGCAATACTTACCATCCCTACAATTTCAAAAGCTGCTAAGAATATTATGTTTAATATGGGCTATAATCCAACTTAGCCTGACCCTCCTAGAAAGCCTGAAATAACTCAGATGGAACATAGTAAGACAGGCCTAGGGATTCCCTCATTATCAGAGGATTTTTCCTAGGGGCCTCTGCCCAGTGCTTTGCCCTGTCCTTGCAGTGGAAAACAGACAAACTGGTTTGGGTGGAGCAGTGGGCCCTTCCTTTGGTAAAATTAGAAGTGCTACCTCAATTAATAAATGAGCAATTACAAGCTAAACATATTAAACCTACCAGCCCAAGGAACTCCCCAATTTTTGTAATTAAAAAGAAATCAGGAAAATGGAGAATGTTAACAGATGTAAGAAAAATTAATGCAGTTATTCAACCAATGGGTTCTTTACAACCTGGGATTCCCAATCCTACTTTAATACCAAAAAATTATCCTATAATCATCATTGACTTAAAAGATTGCTTTTTAATATTCATTTACAACCAAAAGATGTGGAACATTTTGCTTTTACTATTTCTTCTTTAAACAATGAAAAACCTACTCGGAGATTCGATCGGAAGACGTTCCCTCAAGGTATGCCCACCTTGTGTCAATTATTTGTAGATCAACCTTTTGAAGAACTTAAAAAATCTTTTCCAGAAAGCATGTGATTACATTATATGGCTGATATATTATCAGCTCATCCTGTCCTAAGAAATTACAAGAATTATATCAATTTCCATGCTCTAAATTTAAAGAATATGGTCTTCAATTAGCAGAATATAAAATTAAAACTCAAGAACCTTGGGAATATTTAGGATACCGTATCACTGCTCAAAATGTTATTCCTCAGAAAGTTCAAATAAGAAGAGATTCCCTTAGAATTTTAAATGATTTTCAAAAATTATTAGAAAATATTAATTGGGTGTGGCCAACATTAGGAATCCCCACATAGTCTCTTACTAATTTGTTTTCCATTTTGGAAGGAGACCCTAATCTTCACAGCCCCAGACAGCTTACTCCTGAGGCTGAAAAAGAATTACAGTGGATTGAGGAACATGGTCAGGATGCTTAATCAAATCAAATTTTTCAAATTAATAATTTTTATATCTATGTTTTTCCATCAATGCACTCTCCTAGAGGACTAATTGCATAAGAAATGGCCTTTGTAGAATGGTGCATTTTACTTAACACAGTGTCTAAAAGAATGGAAACATACATACAAAAAATGGTTTTCATAATATTAAAAGGAAGGCAGCATTTAAAGCAATTAGTAGGAAGAGATCTTGAAAAAAATTGTTGTTCCTTTAACTAATAATCAAATGTCTGATTTACTTATGTTAAATACTGAATGGCAAATTACACTATCAGACTGTATTGGAGTGATAAATAACCATTTTCCTCCAGATAAAAAATTCAGTTCCTTAAAAATACTTCTGGGATTTTACCTAAAGCAGTAAAATTAGAACCCATCCCACATGCAGAAACGTTTTACACAGAAGCAAATAAAATGGGAATATCTGGTTATTTGGGTCCTAATACTCATAAAGTACAGCAGTCTCCTTATTCATCTGTGCAGAAGGCAGAGTTATTTGCCATTATATTACTATTAACAGATTTTCCTAACCAAGCTCTTAACATCATAACTGACTCCCAATATTCTACCCATATAGTGCAAAATATTGAAACTATTACTTTGCCATTCAATACATAAGAGCTTACTTTATTATTTTCATCCCTTCAACAATTAGAAATAGATCTTTCCCTATATACATTACTCATATTAGAGCTCATTCTAACTTGCCAGGACCTATTTCTTTAGGTAATCAAACTATTAGTAGGTTCAGTTTCATTTGCTCAACATGAACATGCATAACATCACACTAATTCCCAAGCTTTAAAAGGAAGATATGATATTTCTTGGCATACTACAAGAGCTATAATACGCTCTTGCCCCACTTGTCAGCCTTTAACAGCTCCACATTTACTTATAGGAGTTAATCCTAGATGACTGTTATCTAATCAATTATGGCAAATGGATGTTACTCAATTTCAAGAATTTTTAAAATTAAAATATATTTATCATTCTGTTGATACTTATTCCTATTCCTCATGGGCTTCAGTGATGACTTCTGAAAAAGTTGATGCTATAATTTCTCATTTATTGGAAGCTTTTTCAGTCATGGGCAAACCTTTAACTATAAAAACAGATAATGATTCTGCTTAGATTTCCAATAACTGTCAAGGCTTTTTTAAATTTACATAATATAAAACACATTACTGGAATCCCTGGTAATAGTATAGGAGAAGCCATAATTGAAAGACAAATTCAAACATTAAAAGAAATGTTATTAAAACAAAAAAGGGGGGGAGAACAGTATAATATCACCCCAAGAAATAGATTATATTCAGTTTTTTTTGTTTTTTTTTTTGCAGTTTTGGCCAGAGCTGGGTTTGAACCCGCCACCTGTGGCATATGGGGCTGGCTCCCCACTGCTTTGAGCCACAGGCACCACCCTATATTCACCTCTTTTTACTTTAAATTTTTTGTACATGAATGATAAAAATGAGATTCCAGCTCATAAACACTGGATGAAAGTTACTTCTCCACCATTAAATCAACCTATTTATTACAAAGACAAAAATTCATGGACACCAGCACATGTCATATGGTGGAGAAGAGGTTATACTTACATTTCTACAGGAAATTACAAACTTTGGTTTTCAGGCAAGAACTTGAAATTTTGACATGGCTCCCCAGACACACACCCCAGAAGCAGAGGAACAAGTGACGTCCCACCTGACCAAACTAAGACTAACAGCATCCCAGAGGGAGAAACGATCCACTCTACCTCAGATAAAGGAAGCACCCCTGATGATTGGGGGCAGGTAAAGAAATTGTGCCATCAAGTGGAGACTCTGGTGAATTACACTCATCAGCAGATGAATACTCTTAATTTGTTCTTAGCTATGACGGCTACTGTAACTGTTCAGGCTCAAGGACAAAAATATGAATATTGGACTTACATTCCTAACCCTCCTTTACTTCGAGGAGTTAGTTGGTTAGAACCTACTATTCCTGTCTATGTTAATGACTCATTTTGGCTCCTTGGTCTATATGATACCAAAGGACCATTTCGACCTAATAAAGAAGGAATGTTAATTTCTAATTATACTACTGGAGTGATTGGTCCTCCTAAATGCTTTGGAGACCACTCCCATTGTCTCAACATGTCTCTCCAAACTTAGGTTAGTTTGTATAAACATAGGCCTGAGAACCAAGAACAAAAATTTGAATATTTCATGTTGAGTGCTTACTCTTTAGACAAGGTGCATGTTGGTAATATTTCTTCTAATTCTGAATTACCACCTTGTATGATGCATTCACTTTTAGAAATCCATGACTGGGTGCCTAAATTCACCCATTCACCTAAATGTAAAGGTGAATTTTCCTATATGCTTATGAACACCACAGATAGTGAAGTAGTTGACTGGGGACCTGTGTTTCTGTTTCTCAAGAAACCCTGCCTTTAGGCGGAGCAAGATGGCGGACGAGTAATAGCTTCCTTGCGGCTGGGCACAGTGAGACTGGGGAGAGAGGACTTCAGGCATCTCTGCCAGGCGGGATCTGCCCAGAAACTTCCCTTTGGGGACACAGGGAGACAGCGTGAGGCTTCTGGACACCC